>JBAMBM010000531.1:0-19663 GCA_037043425.1 Hirtodrosophila duncani
AAAAAAAAATATATAAAAAAATATTAATTAATACTTAAAATAACTTCATATATTACGTTATTTTTTAAAGGAGGGAGATGTAGCATGTGTACATATGTATATGAATGATATTCAAGACATCTTGGGCAGCAACACATAAGTTGCCTAAGCATAAACAAGGCTGCAACACTTTGTTGTTATGCCAACATAATATATATATAGGGGCGACTTTTCACATTTCAAGTGCAGACAAAATACGACCGCACTTGATAACAGCGCCCGCCCAAATAGCCGAGTCAGCGTTCCCACGCTTGACCGTCCAAGTATATACATATGTGCATGCATGATACTCTGCCTGCCAGCAACGTTTCCGTTGCTTTACATAAACATTTATATGTAAGCATGTAAAACGGCTGCGCTCGCTGATATATAGCTCGCAGCTCTAAGCTAAGCAACAGAGTTAATAAAGAACCTACATGGAAGACAGACGTCTTCCACTGTAATAAAGAAACCCAAAATATTAAGAACTTTAACTAAAAAAATAATAATAAAAGGTCAACTTAACAGGGGTGTTCTCATACAAAATGTTTTTCTTTACGTTGTTCTTTACAATTATTACCCGATCTTAACGAAATTCGGCGAATCGGAAGAGAGCGTGGCAAACTTGTAAAACAAACTTGATCTGACGCCTCACAAGGGCAGTTTACATACCAAATTTGGTAACTCTAGGTATGAAGGGAGAAAAGGTTCGTACCGCACATATCAGCGATCTGAAGAAGGCAGAGCTAGAAGATGAGCAGGCGGACGATTGAAATTTAAGAAGGGAATTTCAAATCTGGAAAGAAGAGGTTAGTAGGAAGACGAAAATTGGGTCTTCACAAGAACACGGGTGACGCACAATGGTTAATGTGTCCGTTATATGGAGTTGAAAATGCAACTAGCGGCAAAGAGTGCCAGAGAGAAAGGGCGATGTGACAAGGGAAAAGAGTGCGAAAGAGATAGGGCGAGGTAACAAAAAGGGTAAGTGGCCGATAGAAAGGCAACATAGAGGAATAAGAATTGCGAGCGAGCAGGAGAGATGTCAAAACGGACTCCTCGCGTACACTCAAGTGTATCAGATGGAGAAGTAAGGGTCAATGACCGGTTGCATCCCAAAGTGCTAATTTGGCAGCTCAGAAACTGCATTTAATTTATCTTAGAAGCACATTCGCTCTGATGGGAGGAGACTGCCCCTCAGTCAACCTGGACGGCTCAACAATCCCCGACAGCAACACTGCCAAGTATTTGTTCATAAATATTGACAGGAGACTTACCTTGAAGCAACACCTCGTCAATAAAAGGGCACAGATGAACGTCAGGCTGAAGTAACATCTTTGGCTCATTGGGAAAAAGTCAAAACTAAAGCTAAGGGTAAAACTGCTCATTTTCAAGGAACTAATGAAATCCATGTGGACCTATGGGATCCCCATATGGGGTACTGCTAGCCGCTCGAACCTCAGCGTGATACAAAGGTTCCAAAATAAAGCGCTGACGGTCTTGTCGAACGCCAATTTACTAACATCAAACGCCGAAATCCATCAAGAAATTGGCGTCCCATGGGTGCATGAGGAGATCGTCATGCTCAGCAGATCCCATATCGCCCGTCTCGATAGGCACACCAACCCCCTGGCCATCAATCTGTTTGACAACAGCACCACCATCCGGAGACTCAAAAGGCACCACCCGCTGGATCTGCCTCACCGTGGACGCTGAACTCCTCTCATCCCCTCATCCCTTCACCAACTCACCCCGTCACCACCACACCTACTTATCACCCCTCCTCAACAACTCGACACAAGTTAATGTACTGTAATTGTTAATGTAAATTCCATACAATTTACTGATTGTCCACATAATAGGACAGATTGTAAATAAAGAAACCCGCCAAGAAAATAAAAATAATTTATCTTAAAAGATCCCGTTACATGGTATCCGTTACAACAGTGGAACGAGACAGGCCCTGCTCCAGGATACATGGATACCGTTTCTCTGCAGCAGCAAATCTGGGCAGGTCTCGTGTTAGGCCGTATAAAAAAAAATCAATCGGAATTCAGAGTGAAACAGTGGTCTAGAAGTGGGCGAATCAAACCGAGTGCTTAAAACAGTTGTCGGGAGTGAAACAAGGAGCAAGGATCATGACCCGAAGAGGACCTTTTGGAAAAGGAGCGGAAACGGCGAGGATCAAGAGTAGAGACGGCGTTGGCAACAGGGGGGCCATAGTCTTGTGAGAGTCTGGAAGAACCAAGGGAATAAAAATGCGAAGGGAAACCGGAGCTCTAGGTGTGACGAATATCCAGGTCACTACCCAGCATTTAGTTAAGAGACGTTACGGTGGCTGTGCGACGACGGTGAGTTTGCATTCCCAGACTTATACTCGGGCGGCTAGAACGGTGCGTAGCCAGCGAAGAGTCCAGTGCGAATCTCCCGAGGCCTTCGAGAGTGCATCAGGGACCCAGAGTAGGAGACTCGAATTGTACATTTACGATTATGTGCTTATGCATCTAAAAACCGAGAACTATATACTTATGTGGTCGGAAACGCTTATTTTTACCTGTTAAATACATTTGCACGAATACAATATACTTGAGTACGTGTATAACAAGTCAGAGAGCTATAGTCGACATTCCGACTATAAGAAACTCGTACTCAGCATTTATGTAATACGCGACACACTCAAAAATATACAACACTTTTTTGATTTTTTTTTTGGGGAGCTTGGGGTGTTCTCATACAAAATGTTTTTTACGTTGTTGTCTACAATTATTACTCGATCTTAAAGAAATTCGGCAAATCGGTAGATTATATGCTTATGCATATACAAACCGAGTTTCAACTAAATGCGTTAGAATTTGTAGGAGGTAAAATTTTTTCTATCGATTTCTGGGGGCGGGAGAGAGCGTGGCTAACTTGTAAAATAAACTTGATCTGACGCCTCACAAGGGCAGTTTACATACCAAATTTGGTAGCTCTAGGTATGAAGGGAGAAAAGGTTCGTACCGCACATATCAGCGATCTGAAGAAGGCAGAGATAGAAGATGAGCAAGCGGAAGATTGAAATTTAAAAAGGGAATTTCAAATCTGGTAAGAAGAGGTAGGGCGAGGTAATAAAGAGAGAAAGTGGCCCATATTAAGGCAACATAGAGGAATAAGAATTGCGAGCGAGCAGGAGAGATGTCAAAACGGACTTCTCGCGTACACTCAAGCGTATCAGATGAAGAAGTAAGGGTCAATGACCGGCTTGCATCTCAAAGTGCTAATTTGGCAGCGTAGAAACTGCATTTTTTTAGAAGATCCCGTTACAGATTATAACGCATCCGTTATAACAGTGGAACGAGACAGGCCCTGCTCCAGGATACATGGATACCGTTTCTCTGCAGCAGCGAATTTGGCCAGGTCTCGCGTTAGGCCGTATAAAATACTCAACAAAGCCCGGCAAAAGGTAGACGACATATTACTGATGTCGTCCAAGAAACCAAAAAAAATTATCGCAATTCTGGGCATTATCTACGGAGCCCCAGAAAACGTTGCATTTGAAGTGATGGCCAAGGCACAAAAAATTGAATTTGTTAAAGAAATAGCAGATTTTTATGATTTAAATTGTACAGTGCAAACATAAATTCAAAGCTGGGATTTGTAAAATGTAAGTTTGTTGACACTCAAGAAGTTCTTGCAATGCGAATTGAACGCATGGATGAGACCTATCTTCGTGAATGGGGACTGTTCTCCAGAGAAATTAGAGCAGCAGAACGTAATTTCAACCCTTTCCAAAATGAACACAGCAACAATCGACTTTATATTAAGATATGAGTTTCTACAAGAATATGAATAACGTTCCAAATACACCATACATAACCATCAAATGAAGACCAGAAGCAATTATCAAAACCTGCCAATCGGGAAAGTCCAACATGTTTGGTATTAGATGGAGACAAGCACCTTCTCGATAAATGCAGCAAATTCGCCGTAGCGGATGTCAAAAAAATTGAGACTTCGCAAACAAAAGCACCGCCTAAAATTCCACAAAGGGCAATGCTTATTGCGGGTGAAATGCGATACAGACAACTGCGAAAAGTATCATCATCACTTGCTTCACAAAACAAAGACGACTACAGAAGCAAGAGCAAAAAAAGCCCCATCTACATTTTTTTTTGTGGATGTAGACAGGAAGGCAGACAGCAGATACTTCTCAAGATGGTTCGGGCCTTCTGGAGAAAACCAAGTACTTGCATTCCTGAACGACGGAAGCACATCCACAACGCATAACTAGATATACCAGTCAACGGACTAAATCAAAGGAAATTCCCAACATTTTAGGCACTAATGATATAGCAAGTCGCGGTCGCGTGACATTTTGCTGCAGCTATTTACAAAGGTTTTTTTTTACCTGCTCAAGCAATGGTCATAGGAGCGGATTAGACCAATCACAGTGTTTTATACTTTTGAGTCTGTCTAAAATTGAATAAATGCTGAGTACGAGTATCTTATAGTCGGATTGTCTACTATAGCGTCTTACTTGTTTTTTTTTTGTTTATTTGCTTGCTGCTTCTCGTATATGTATTAGGCCAATAGGCTTTGCAAATCTGCACTTATTTGTTTGTCTCAGAGTATTTGTTTCGACTTCACACTTTTATAGCATCCCATATATTATTTATATGTATTCATTTTTTTATATATAAATTATGATTTCACCCACTGTTCATTTGCACTCAATTTGTATTAATTCTAACTTAAACAGTAGCTTGGAATTTAGAGCGCTCTCTTAAAGAGAACTCATTTGCAACTCACTTATGTTCTACTATCAACTCCCAACACAATTATTTTACCCTATAGCTTTATATATATTATATTGTACCAAACTGAAAACTCTTCTAACGCACAGGGTATTTAAGCATTTGTACTGCAATAAATGAGGAACTAGAAATCAGATATCATTGAAATCACTTTGTGTCTTTTTTCTCTCTGCAAGGGCAGAGCACGTATAGCATTGATATCATTTTTGCTTTTTCACACACATCATTTAATATTTTTGTGCGTAATTAATACGTTAAAAATATGGATTAAGACTTTCATGCATCTGCTCGACTCCTTTCTGCTTTTTCAGTGCGCGGTCAGTGTTTCAAATTTTGCTACTACCCTTCGGCTTGTGAGGCTGCCGAAACTAATCGGAACTCTTTGAGGGCTTTTTGCTTACACAGGCCTGGAACCAAGATTAGTTTGATTTTGCTATGGCGTTTTATGCAGTAATGACGAATTTCGCATAAAATGTTATTTGAATTGTAGAGGTTGGATATTTGTTGATTAGTGGATCACAATAACTTAGGTAAAAGCTTACAGATTCAAAATGGGAAGTCCGTTTTCTATTTTAGATACCATTATATCTCTTGTAGCGTGTATAAGAGATGTTGGATGAATTAATCGTGAATCGTTTGGTAGATAAGAATTTAATTACATTAAGGCTTGCATGCTCTTTGTGTAGATTTTTGAAAGATGTATACAACGTAGTTTTTTACATATGTGAAGAATTTTACATTTATCTATAGAGAGCATTGCTTCTTAGGTCGTATCCCATGTTATAATATCTTTTATTATGTAATTTTTATACAATTACAAAAGATAAGTGCATCATCAGCATATAGAAAATGTTGTATTTTACTTTATTTTAAAATAAAGTTTCTTAGAGATTCGAAGGTGATCATGAACATGAAAAGAACTCCTGGCTATAAACGCCTTCACCAAGTTGAACATCCTACGACCTACACCCCAGCGGGTGACAAAATGCCTTTTCGAAATAAGTCACCAAAATGGTAACATGATTTTTTGTTAAAAAGGGCGTAATGTTGGAGATGCAGTGGGGAATCTTGTTGTTGCTTAAATGCTGTTTGGTGAGGGCTACTTCGTTATGCAGTAAATAATTCGTTTAGCGATTATCTTTTCTAGTGTATTTCTTAAGCATGCGAGTAGGTAAATGGGTGTAAGGAATGTTGTTGGTTTATTTGGCTGCAGAATAGGAAGAATAGTAGCGGATCGCCATGAGCATAGGGCTTGCACATTTGATTATGCACTTCTAATAGGTTATTTTTTGCTTTTGCGGTACATTCTTAAACAGTTTTACCTTTGGCATGATGAAGAGCCATTTCTAGTTAAAACTTAGATTCGAGATCTGTAGCTTCGGCGCACAAGATGTTTGGAGAGTATTGAAGGCATTGGCAAAGTCAGGTGATAAATTATGCTCTTTATTTTGATCTTCGATATTTTAAGAGGTCTGGCGAAATACCCATAAGAGCATTTATATCTCTGCACAATTCCTTTGTATTCCAGATGGGCGATATATTTGAAGTGAATGTTTCGAAAGATACTCATTTAGCCTGTTTGGCTTCTCTTTTAAAAGTGGCATTGACCATTTTTTAAGCAATCCAGTCATCAGGGTAGCGTTTGTTTATATTTGTGCCAGAGAGATTGTTTTCGTTCTTACAGGGTCTGCAGCTCTGGGTTCCACCAAACAAGACAATTTGGATTGCAGCAACAATGTTGATGGCATGTTCTTGCAACATTTTTTATGACAACTAGGTCTACGCATGTTTACAAAGCAGCAGAATGCTGTCTCTCTTGATTATTGTTATATTGTAATGCTTATTAAATATTGCTAAGTTTGAGTGAGTCGTAAAATTGAGCCCGAGAAAGAAAGACTCCGCTGTTGGTGCGGATCAAGTTATATATATTATATATATATATATATATATATATATATATATATATATATATATATATATATGCATATGTACATAGCATGCCTATAAAGCTTGAGTGCTTGCTCTTGGGCATGCAACACCAGTTCAGAAGTGGACCTCCATGCCCCGCAATGACAAAAACAATTTTTTATTTGCTTTTTGTAAACAAACAAGAAAAAATAAGTTAGGAAAAAATGTATTTCATTCAATTTGCAAAAAAAAGAAAATGTAACAAAAAATACAAATTTGTTGTATTCAAACTTTTTAGACATATATATATTATATATAATAATAAATAGATATGATAAAAACAAAAAAAACTAGAGAAAATTATTATTAAAGAAAGGAAAAAACCATCAGAAACTGGGAATCCCGCTAATGTTATGAATGAAATGAAATAAAAGTAGAACAGAACTTTGGCTCAGAACAAATAATGATGTGCAATGATTTACACTCGCAGTGGTAATGCAACTTGTCATGGAAATATAAAGCTTTTATAAAAATAAATTAAAAAAGAAATACATGGTAAGGGTAATATCACTTTATAATCTGAATTAGCATCATTATATAAACACATGTATAAGAAAAAAATGAAAATAAACAATAATCAAATGCCAAGTACTAATATATACTAATTTCAGTATATAGTATATCTACCAAGAAGGTCCTCCTTAATAGTAAAATTTACATAGCTTATATTATGCAAACAAACCATATGGACAAGCAACATATTTGTCACAGTACACATAGCCCACATTTCAAATTCAATACCCTTGTCTTATCAATATTCTTGAAAAAAAATATCCAAAGGGTCTGTAAAGACCCATAGGATATCAATATGAGTACATAATTTCCACAGCATTATGTTGCGGATGAATCCCACATAAGATTTGAAAAATTTGACAAGCGAAGCTAGCAAAACGCATATGTACTTCGTGTTACGCCACGATAATGGACAAAATAACCAGCTAATACCAATGAGACACAGAGTGTCCCAACTTGTCCAGCCCAACTTGTAGCGCTATATAACTATGAAGTAAAACGGCATGTCGAGCTCGTTCTAAGCTTGTCGAATATTTTTTTCAAGAAAAGATTTTGAAACAGTGTTTACATACACGACTTGATTATTGACGAGAAAATTGACTTAGGGCAATTATTATTTTTGAGACCCTCTTGGGAGGTCGATAATCAAGGAATTAGAACAATTATTTGTCCTTAGGAAGTAGGTTGTATAATAGCACCCGGGTTGAAGAATCTTTAAAATATTCGAAACAATTGCCTTAAGAACTTAACAAATACGTTAGTTGTCAAGAATCGATCGATATTTAAAGAAAATCACTATGATTCTGTGTTGTGGTTTTCATGTTCTCATACAAAATGTTTTTGTCTTATATATGTGCTTATACATATACAAACCGAGTTTCAACTAAATGCGTTAAAATTTGTGGAAGATATAAAAATTTGCGGTTTGCGGGGGCGGGAGGGGGCGTGGCAAAATATAAAAAAAAAACGATCTGACGCCCCACGAGGGGAGTCTACATACCATCTAGGTGTTCATACGGACGGACTGACTGACGGACGGATACACGGACATAGCTAGATCGAGTCGGCTGTTGATACTGATCAAGAATATATATACTTTATGGGGTCTTAGACGCTTCCTTCTGTCTGTCACATGCATTTGCACGAATACAATATACTCGTTTACTCTACTAAAGTACGAGTATAATTAAACCCATATTAATACAATAAACAAAATTCAACGTTGAAAAAAAAGAGAGACATAATTCATAATACTTAATAACCAGTGGGCCATGTAGATATATTAATTCATAATATTACATATTATGACAATTAATACAAGCCACAAGTGTTTATACTTCGTGGTTGTTAAACTCAACAATGTCAATAACATTGGCATAAAGCTTTGTGGACACACTTTTGATCCTTGTATATTAATTTGTGGGAGTGTATATCTCCAAGGTCCGCTGCACAAGCCAAGCCAATGTCGGAGAGAGTTTAATTTAGACTGTTTATTGTCTCAGCAGCATTGCAAGCTGTTGGCATAAAATGCAAGTACAAAGAAAGAACATATGATAATAAGGTGCCCGAAATAAGTAAATGTGACAAAGATTTGGCACCCTGTATTAACCGTAAGATGCAATTCTTGGGTTTCTCTCTTCCCACTATATTTCGTTTATAGTGTGCTTGTGCGGTAGGCAAAAAATTTCGAAAAAGTAGCGCACGGTTTTTCCGTTATGTTTATTTATAGATGACAATGTTGAGTTTTTCGAACGAAATAAGTAAATGGGACAGATTAGTTTGTTTTAATTTGCGACTGGTTGACCACGTAGAATTTGAACTTTTCATATTGAATTCTGTTCAGAATATTAAAATAAACAAAAATAAGTAAGTTTTAAGTAAATTCATTACTTATAACAGCTCCTAATTGCTTTTTTTGTTAAGAAATGTCAAGTTTTGGTCGTTTAACGGATATCGAGCGTGGAAGAATCTTGGCACTGCGTGATTCGGGGATGTCAATACGCAAAGTTGCAGGCAAGGTTGGCAGAAATAAGAATACGGTGGAAAAAATTAATAAAGAACCCTGAAAATCATGGGAAACAACTTCGCTCTGGGCGCCCACCCTTGGTTGACAATCGGGACAAAAGGCGAATAAAAAATCTAGCGGTCAAGGAAAATATCAGCGCATCCCAAATACGGAGCAATTTGTCTCTACCGATATCTACGAGACGTGTGCAACAAATTTTAAAGTATAAAAAAAAACTGTTAAAACCGGAACTACTGCCTAGGCACAAAGCTGCTCGATTGCAGTTTGCAAACAAATATAAATTTTGGGATACTGAATTGGAAAATATAATTTGTAGCGCCGAGAAAAAGTTTTTCTTTAGACGGCCCTGATGGCTACCGCTATTATTACCGCGATTTACGATGCCCAAAAAAAGTCCACGTGTTCAGAAATTTCCACGGAGGATCTCTTATGATATGGGCTGCGTTCGGCTTCAATGGAAATACACCCATGTGCTTTATAACGCATAAAATGACTCCACAAAATTATGTGGAGCTCTTGGAGAGTGTATTAGTGCAATTTGGAGAGGATAAATTTGGTGATACCTGGATTTTGCAGCAGGATAATGCACCCATCCATACCGCAAGGTTCACTAAGGCTTTTTTTAAAGATTCCCAAATTCCTGTTTTTGAGTGGCCAGCACGCAGCCCGGACCTAAACCCGATTTAAAATCTTTGGGGCATCTTGTCTCAACGGGTTTATGCCAACGAAAGCAATTTTCAACTCTAAACGAGTTAAAAGAAGCCATTATGCGAGAATGGGAGAAATTGGATATACAAATGCTCCAAAACTTGGTAAATTCAATGCCAGGACGGATAGTGAAGGTGTTGAACAACAAAGGGTGTTCTATGTAAGATATTGCTATAGTTTACAAATTTTTTTTTTTTTTTTAAGTTTTGACATACAAATAATGATTTTGTCCCAGTTACTTATTTCGCTTCAGAATATTTTGTTTTAATTTTTTCTTAATTTTCCCAATTTTTTTTTTATTTAAATATGTTAAAGTCTATTCATATTATTATTAAGTTTATATAATAATTTGTTTTTTGAATATATATTAAAGTTGTTATTCCTTAAGTTGTTATTCCTTAGAACGTAGTGTCCCATTTACTTCTTTCGCGCACTTTAAACTGTTACAATAGAATGGCATGAGATAAACTTTAAATTATAAGCAAACAATATAGGGTGTTTACGAATTAATAAATAATGCAAACTAAAACTAATTTGAGTCCGTGCTTGATCCAACACTGACTGAGCAATCTGAGCAATCGCATTACGCTATCAACACATTACGTTAACAGCGTAATGCGATCCCTTGCAAGGCATATAAATGCATGTGTACAAAACTGACCGCCGACCAAATTTAAGTATAAAAGACATGCGATTATCAATAAATAATCAGAATTGATGCAGAACTCAAAAATTGTCCATTGGCGCTGGAGTTCCATTATTTCTCAGCCTCTCATTACAATATACATATGTAGATAACTCAGGATATCGATGTACATATGTCGATAATACAATTGATCTATAAACATATATCGATAACTCAAGATATCGATGTACACATATTAATTGATCGATATTGATATATCGGTATAACAATATATCAAGGTGTATATATAGGTAATTCAAAACCTCGAGGGGCATATATCGATCACTCAATTTATCGATGAATATGTATCGGTAACTCAATGTATCGACATACATGTATCGACATCTCAATATATCGATAGTTCAATATATCGATATGCGTCTATCGAATATTTAATATATACGATAACCCAATAACTTAATATATTAATATATTTATATCGATAACTTAATATATCACTATACATATAGCGATAACTCAATATATTAATATTCCAAGCCGATGCCTAGCTCAAACTTTCATGACCATCGGTCTAATTTGTGCAGATGCAACGAACTTTCAATATATGAAAGGCTGGTGTCACCTCCATTTTTCCAAAACGATATGTAGCCCGTGAACTTCCCCTGGTCCGTATTAGTATACAGTAAAAATGTCATTGCAATTAGTCCAATAGGTGTAAAGATATGGCGATATACGATAAATAGCCCTTCCCCTGGTCCGCATTAGTATACAGTACAAATTTCATAATAATCGGTACATTAGTTTTAGTTTATAGATAGAGTACGAGTATAAATATTCCAAGCGACGGTTAAATAAATACAAGACGTGGAAATACTATACAATTTTTTAATGAAAATTAATACAAACCAAAATTAGTTCGGTTTGGATGAAAAACAAATATGTTTTGCTCATTCCCAAGAAATCGGTTCAATGGGGGCTATATGACATAGCTGCCTGCTCTGGATAAAATTGGTTTACATGACGTATATGCTTTTAGGACACATATAAATTTGGTTCAATTCCAATGAAAAACAAAAAAGCTTTGACATGTGGCCACTCTAAAAAATGGGCGTGGCAAAAATATAATAAACTCTGCGTTCATTTTTATAATAAACTAAAATCCTAATTAAAAGTCTCTATTTCTCATAGTTTCTGAGATCTAGATTTTCATACATCCGGATGATCGGACGGTCATGGCTACATCGACTTGACTTGCTAGGGTCGGAAATGCTTCTTTTTGCCTGTTACATACATTGCAACAACTTTAATATACACTTGTAATTTAAGTATAGCGTATAAAAAGCGTACCACATAGCACGCACCAAAGTATAATTTTCTTAGTTCATAATGTTATAGCATAGATAAATTAATTTTTTTTTAAAAACCGTAACGCTTTTTAAAACTGGCTGTGACATTCTTGAGTAATGCTTAAAAATGCAAAGCTCACTTCTGAAGAAAATCTAAAATATATTTACCACATTTTAAAAGTTCCTTAAAAAGTCTCAACATAGAGAAATTTTTAAAGCAGTTTATTTTCATATGTACCCGAAAAAGTAGGTTTGGTGACTGACAATCTATTGAAATCTATGTTCTCTCCTAATAATTAAAATATATTTTCTTCTTTTAATATAGCAAATCAAAAATTACAAGGAACACGTTAATAAAAATATAACTTATTTTTTTCCATAATGGAGAATTTAAAGAGTGATGACCCCAAATGTGAACCGGCCTTATCTCAATATATGCTAGAAGGTGAGTACTCTCGTACTCTGGTTTTTGTTTTTCCTTCTAGCGCGTAATCGAATAAATGGGATGTTTTCCAACCCTAGATCAGGCACCGTCCGTGTGAGAAAAAAAATATGTTAACTGTTTGTGTTGACATTTGCATTATGATGATGTACATACGATTGTGATGATATTCAATCTAATAAAATATGATGTTCTTGCAGTTTTCTAGATATCAAAATTTAATTTTTTATTTTTCGCTTCCAGCAATTTTCTTACATTCTTCTTTTATCTTCTCCTCGAATTGATACTTGCACATCCGATGTGTATTGCACTTGATATTTGCGTTATTTATATCATACTTTTTGTGAATGATATTTAATGTCAAATGTATCTTAAAATTAAATAATTCTGCGACATACATAATTGAGTCTGGGTCTCAAAACGATCCTTCTTGTCGCTGGTAGTGATCTGCAGTCTGCAAAGGCTGCTGACTGCTCGGCGTTGTTCTGCTTCGCAATATACTGTGCGCAGAGTTTCGTCCGAAGGGTTGGTATTAATTTTATGGTTCTTTCATTTAGTGCTCCACGAGAGTGGAGCTTTGTTGAGACGGTATACATACTCTTCTCCTGAAAATCCACACTCTTTGCTCGTTGATATAAACAGTGCCTTGAATCCATCGAATTCAATATGCTAGTTTCCCAATGTTTGCCTGGCTTGCATTATAACGACGGTGTTTTGTAAATCTATTCCTGAAGGTGTTGGGGATGTCCGTTTTCGGCTCAGTGTTAGATGAGTTTCTACATATATCGGGACGTTGACGTACAATGCGCTGCACGTCCAAGTGGACCCATAATACCAAGCCACGGGGCTTGTTAACCGCGAAGCCCAGGCTAGAAGCTCCCAACTCCCTCCCAATGGACCGAGGGGCGCAGTTACATAACGAGCGACACGAATCGCGAAGACAGAAAGAAAACGCGGACTCGCTCGCTCACTTTCAATGAAAGTAATAAACAACAAACCATAAAAAATCTTCCTTAGAGTATAGATGTTTTGTTTGAGTTAAGGGAGTTATTATTAGAGATAAAGTTACATAGATTATTATAGTTACAACAAATTACATGAAAAGGTTCATGCATGAGATAGTTTAAATTACAGTGCTGAAGATAGATAGGAACATAATTTCTTGTAGTTCTACGAGGAACACAAAAACTGATCTTGGTATTTAAAGACGGCGAGTCAATATCACCATTAATCAGCTTATGTATAAAGATACCATTAAGCATAATTCTACGATTTTCAAAAGATGGAAGGTGTAGTAGCAGATGCCTACTTGAATATGAAGCGAGGGGGTTATTTTGGTCCCAATTCAACACACAGAGAGCAAACAGTAAAAATTTCTTGTGAATAGACTCAATGCGCTACTGGTGCTTCCTGTATTGTGGACACCAAACACACGATACGTACTCTAAAATAGGTCGGGCAAGAGAAGTATACAGTAGTTTAGTTATATAAATCATCAAATTCCTTCGACCATCGCTTGATAAGACCCAGAACACCCACAGCCTTATTGACGGTAATTGAAATGTGTAAGTCGAATTTTAAAAGAACACCCGGCTCACCAACCGAGTCGATCCGATCAAGGGCCATATAGGTAAGAAGGTACGATGTCTGAAGCGGTATGCTACGATGAAACGACATAACTTTGCATTTAGAACAGCTGAGATTTAATTAGTTGACCTGACACCACGATTGGAAAGAATCAAAGTCACCTTGCAGCCTGAATTTGGAAGAAGAGTCATTCAAGGACAAGCAAAGCTTAACGTCGTCTGCGAACATAAGAACACGAGAGTGCCCAAGGCTCTAGGGGCAGTTCGCTGATAAATAGGGTGAAAATCAGGGGACCGAGGTGGCTACCCTGCGGTACCCCTGATGTAATCCTAAGGGGCTTAGAGGAATAGTTATTAAAAAGAACTTTCTGAGTTCTGAGATTAAGGTAGTCGGAGATAAACTAAAGAAGATGGGATGGGAAACGAAGGAGATCTAACTTGCGAATAAGCAAACAGTGATTTACCGAGTCAAATGCTTTGCTGAAGTCAGAGTAAATGACGTCAGTTGCATTTTATTCTTAAATCCTTGTATTACAAAAGAAGAACATTCTAGTAAATTAGTGGTGGTAGACCTAAGCTTCATAAGCCCATGCTGAGCAGATGAAATTATAGAACCACAAGAGTGTTGTAACTGGGAAGCTATTTTTTCAAAAAGCTTAGGAATAGCAGATAGTTTTGATATGCCTCTGTAGTTTTGGGCATCCGACTTATTCCCCTTTTTATGGAGAGGAATAATAAACGACTCCTTCCAGAGAGAAGGAAAATATTAAGAATTTAAAGACAGATCAAAAAGCTTCAAACTCAGCTTACAAAGCGCATTCGCGCAGAATCTGAGAATACACCCCGGAACACCATCAGGCTTGTGTAAGCTATAAAAGTATGTTTGATCAGACCGATACTTAAGAGAGGAATAAGTTATTTGAAAGAACTCTGCAAACAAGTTGGCACTGCCTTGATCTGTATTTGCTTTAGTATTTATATAAAACAATGAAGAAGGTAAGACAGATGTTTTACGTTTTGAATTAACAAAATTATAATATTGAGAAAATTGAACCCTACAACGATGCAAATATGCCTTATAGCACTCGGAGATAATGACAGTGAACCTTCAACGAACAGTAATTTAGCGCGAATAGTCAGAGGACCTTTCCGAGGGTTTGAACTTCTTAAAGAGTCTAAACTTGGTATTTTTTAAATTACACAACCGTGGAGTAAACCAAGGAAGCTTATTAAGCCTAGCAGGAATACTGAACGGAACCAAATCCTTAAAAATGGAATAAAGAATTTTGTAAAAAAAGTCAACCGCACGGTTCATATGTGTACAATTGTACAAGTATGACCAGTCTGATTGAAGGATGACACTCTCGATGAATATGTCCTAGCTGACAAGTTGAATGATGCAGGTTCAGCAGAAATAGGAATATCCATACTAAGCAAAAACGAACTGACTCTAGAGACCAACGAAATGGAAGGGTCAGAAGCAAATATCAAATCAAGTTGGCGATTTGTTACAAATTTAACTTGAGATAAGGACAATTCAAGTAGGCAGTCAACAAATTCGTGTTGCTTTGAAGGAATCAAACTGGCTGAGTCGATTACAGAGGACCACGTGACATCACAGATATTGAAATCACCACAAACCAACAACTGATTAGTATCGGAATGCATTGACGCAATCGATTGAATAGCATTAAGATAATCCAAGTAAACAGAAATATCAGAACGTGGAGGAATGTAAGAGACAGTGATAAAAACAGAAAAACATTGAAGAGATAATTTAGTACATATAATCAAGAGTAACCAATGCGCCACCATCCTGGCGGGAGGGACGCTCAAATCTATAGGCAGTATATTCATTAGGAAAGCGTCTAGGATATCGGGCTTTAACCAAGTTTCTGTAAAAATTAAAATATGAAAATCAAAAGATAGGCCATCAGTGTAAAGTTTATATTAAAGGCCTCTAACATTTTGGTAGGCAAGAAAAAAAGATAAAGTTAGTTGTTTTGGAGCTATGTTAGAGGGTACTGATTGTGCGGCAGCAGGGAGTCTAATCCGTATCCATTTTCTAGTTCTAGCTTTAAACTCCTTCACGACTATGTGCTCAGGCCAGAAACTCTTTTGGCAGATTGTGTCAAAACAGTCGTCCGGAGCACCAATCTTAAAAGAAGCTATACTGCGCGTAACATTTAACCTAAACTTTTCTAGTCTAGAAATAAAGATCATTTGCGACTTTGGAATGCCGATGAGAGGTCTAGGAAGGGTAGCCACAGCAGTGGGTATGCTGCTGTAGGATAAAGTCATCGATACTGAGGGCGCGACACTGGAAAGTTCGACAGGGGGCGCCATATGCGCCGACGAAAAACCTTAAATTTGCTGTCATCCACGCTCTCCAGAATGGCCGGAGGGCCAATCCCTATTAAAGCGTCCGCATTAGGCAGCCGCTATACGGGGTGGGGACTGTAACTATCTAGCGGACTAGGAGTTCGAAAGATAGAATATCTAGAAGTTGGCACAGGGGTTTTCGGCTTTATAACGACAGCGTCGATAGAGTCTTTATCCAGACCAGATCTACTCAGATCATTTACTTTCTTCCGATTAAAAGATGTGAAATTTGCTGCGAGCGGCGAGAATGACGTATTTAATTGCTTAAAGCCAACGTGTAGAGCATTAAAGCCTTCCTTTGCGTTCCGCAAGAACGAACGGACGACACAACAACAAGCAAACGATACAATTTTTCACTGGGTGGGCAGCTGGCAGCAATGTAATGTTTTTCAAGCAAACGCAAATGCAAAACAATAACAAAATATGACTAGCAAGACTGAGAGTCTAAAAATAGCATAAGCTTACAGCAGACACAGAAGCAAATGCAAAAACAACAATACTGAGCGCAAAGTCATTAAAATGAACTGCTACGCCTGTATGCTTATGCTTATAGCTCAGCTTTTGGTTTACTTTGCACAATAATAAAAATGAAAACAATTTAAAGCAGATTAATCAAATACACTTAAAGGTTTACGTTAAAACCGAAATTAGGCACAATAAAAACATAAAAGAAAACTTGGACACAACTTAAAATTTGATAAACGAACGCAAAAATATTAGCACAATACGTGAGATTAAAAACAAAAACAACCGTCGTGATCGCAAGTCAAAGAGCGAGTGAGCTGTGTGGATGTGTAGAGGTTTACCTCGATGTTGATGATTTACTGAATCGCATCGAGTTTGACGAAATGTGCGACATCTTGGAATGAGAAAGTAATAGCGCTCATTTATTTTTTGCTTTTTTTTTTTTTTGTTACAAATATGTATATAGATTTAAACAGGGATCCTGCTACCTTTAGTGGCAACTTAATCTAGTTTTACAAGTAAGGGAAAGAACAATTTTGAATATATATTTAATATATATGTATAAGCATAACCATTGTAGACAAAATCGTAAAAACATTTTGGATGAGAGCACACCACACCAATTTTGTCACATTCTTCTTCTATCTTCTCCTCAATAACACTAACTAAATCGATACTTACACATACGAATCGATACTCGCACATACGATATGTCTTACATTTGGTATAAGAGATATTTATATAATATTTTTTAGGCTCGATCTTTCAAATTGAATTTAAAATTAAATAATTCAGCGGCAGATGATATACTTGGATCTATTTTTCCTATACTGCTGATTTTCTTTGGTATCGGCTATTTACAAAAAGTACTCTCTTCTTTTTTATTTAACATTCACACACATTCACACTGCACTTTATTACTATGATAGAAACCCAATTAAAACCCAAAAAACCGTTTGACACAGCAGAGTTGGCAAACCTGTCGGGTCGTGCTTCAGGCATTTAAAAAATTAGAAAATCATTTTTATACCATTTAGAAAATGGTATACTAATTTCGTCAGGAAGTGTGCAACGCCCAGAAGGGAGCTTTTCCGACTATATAAAGTATATTCTTGATCAGTACGAAGAATCGATAGAACCATGTCCGGCTGTCCGTCCATCCGTCTGCTTCAACACAAAGATCTCAAAAGTCTTAAGAGCTACAAAGAAAGCTGCAATTTTAACCGGATGCTTCTTTTGTCTGCAGGCTGTTCGAGTTTCATCCAGATCGGGCAACTATATCATATAGCTCCCGTATAAGCGAGTGTTCCGGAATAGAGCATAACATTAATGTTTTTTAGTTTTAGAGGAGGCCCCAAGTTCGCAGGCCTAATCTGATCACGATCAGATAACTATAGTATATAGCTACCATATTATTCCAGAACACTTAGGAGCATAAATTTTCTGTTTTTCATCGAAATCAAAACCCATTCATCTTGTATGCACTGTAGCCCCACCATTTATTTACCATAACACTGGATTTAATTTTTTTAATACACGTATTTGCTAAAAAGTTATTTGCCTACTTGTGTATATGCCGCTGGTGTTGGCGCTGGCGTCTAAAGGCTCAAACTTTTGACGTCAGGAGATCAACAGCGGTCGCGGGTTCGATTCCCGCGCTTGGGCTGGGTGTTCCGTGTTGTATATATATATGTATGTGTTGTGATTGTTTGTGCTCGTCCTCGTCCCTGTCAATTGTGTGTACCAGGACGCTGAACTCCCCTCAACCCCTCATCCCTTCACCAACTCACCCCCACACCACCTCACCTACTTATCACCACTCCTCAACAACTCGACACACAAGTCAATGTACTGTAATTGCTAATTTAAATTCCATACAATATACTGATTATCCACATAATAGGACAGATTGTATATAAAGACAATGATATAAATTTTGAAAAAAAAAAAAAAAAAACTTGTGTATATGTATATTATTTAACCAAAACCACAGCTGCGCCTGCACTTTATTTTATGTAACGTTTATAATGAAAAAAAATTGTGTCCGAAACGAAACGGACTCCCAATTTAGGGGATAATTCCTAATCCAAAATAGACTTAACGCCCACAAAAAAATGTGGGCGTTATGTCTTTGGGCGTTAAGTCATTGCACCATAATTTTGTCAAAATATTTGTAGCTCATATAAAAAGCATCTCCGATCCCATAAAGAATATATATATTCTTGATTAACCCAAGTCGATATAGCCGTGTCCGTCTGTCTCTCCGTTTGTCGGTTTGTATACAAACTAGTCTCTCAGTTTTAAAGCTATCGACTTCAAATTTCGGCCATAAACTTCTTTCTGCTGTAAGCTGCTCATATATTAAAATCAGTGAAAACAAGAACGCTATAGTCGATATTCCGACTATAAGATACTCGTACTAAGCATTTATTCAATTCGACACACCCAAAAGTATGAAGAAAAAAATTTTTGTTGTGGAAAAGATAAGGTTTTGTGGTTCGCGGTGGCGGGAGGGGGCGTGGCAATATTTTAAAACAAACTTGATCTGACGCACAAAAGGGGGCTCTACCTACCTAAATTTGGTTACTTTAGCTTTTATAGTCTACGAGATCTAGGTGTTCATACGGACTGGCAGACGGACAGATGAACATGGCTAGATTGGCTCGCCTGTTGATGCTGATCAAGAATATATTCCGACTATGAGATACTCGTACTAAGCATTAATTCAATATTCGACACAGACACGCAAATCTGTAATTATCCAATTTTATTA
>JBAMBM010000535.1:0-40115 GCA_037043425.1 Hirtodrosophila duncani
TAATTATCCAATTTTATTATTTGAGTGATTAAATATTAACAATTGGCTATGAATAACAAACAATTACCTGACTCTCGGCCTACTGTGAATCTGAACAAGCTGCTAGACTATCAGAAAATGAAGGAATTGGTTGGTCTAACACCTTCTGAATTAAGATCACAACTGATGGAAGATTTTGCCTCACAAGGCACCTCACGTACTGCATCCGGTTATGTACACGAAGCCACTATTGTTCCCACTACATCTGCAGCTACATTCTCGGTAGCTTCAACTTCAGCCGCATGTTACGTGACTACTTGTTCATCTGGAGGAGTTTATTCATATGGCAACCAGCCAATAGTGGTCAGCGGCACAAGCCAACTAACTGGATCAACGAAACAGCAGTTACCAGGAACCAGTCGCTCACTACCACAACCTGATAAAATCGTTAACATGCCTGTGTACCAGCCGGCAGCAGTCCCTTGGCAGAAAGTTCCGCCAAAAAAAATAAGATCACTTGATGCACCTAAAACTGCGAATAAAAGACCTACGAAAAACCTGCAAAAAACCGTTTTGAAGTTCTTGCAAATCTAGATCTTAGTCAAGCAGACGTTGATCTCAACATGGACGTTCCCCTGGACGAAATCGACATAGATGGAGAGACACAGACTCAAGTACCAACGGAAAAAAAAACCGCCGAAGCCTAGCCAAATCACAGTACTGGCCATCAGTGATGTACCAGCCCTGGAGTGGCTTCTCAATTCAGCGGTTACTGCTGATGGCAATTTACGCATATACGCTCGTGACTCTGATGCCCACAGAGCCATCACAAAAAACCTTTCGGAAGTAAGCCTCCAATATACGCACTTCTGCCTACCTGAGGACAAAGCTTTAAAGTGGTGGTATGCAACTTGGCTGCATCCACCCCCACCGAGCAAATTAAAACTGCATTCACCTCTCAAGGGCACTCTGTAGTGAATATGTACAATCCGAAGTCAAAATCACTGGTTGAGGACCCCTTCGAAACTGCTCCATCGAAAGCCCCAGGCCAGAATGTTTGGTTTATAGATCTCAAAAAGGCCCACAATAGTCGGGAGGCTCTAAAGGTCAATAAAGTCGGTCGGCAAAGAGTTAGAGTGGAGATGCCGAGAAAGAAGATTGACATGCGCCAATGTTACCGCTGCTTTGGATTTGACCATACCAGGAACTATTGCACCAACTAGCCCAGATGCGGTAGATGCAGCAAGCCTTACTGGACTGCTTCTAGTCTATGTCAGGCAAAGACTTATGATGACCTGGTGTGCGTCAATTGTAATGGAAACCACGAAGCAACTAATAAGAGCTGCAGAGTATACGTCCAACGGCTCAAAAACCGTAAGTCCGGAGTCAATACTGGTCCCGTGATGCGTGAAGGCTACGCTCAGCCCACGCGTATTATCAAGCAGAAGGTAATCCCAACCTCAATTGTGCGACAGGGCCTGACGTACGCAGAGGCGTCAATTTTGGGGCAGCAGGGCATAAGACCTGATAGGAATAGATCACATCAGCAAGTTCAGGGTACTGACCTACTCCATCAACGTGTGGCAAATCCAAAACAACCACAGCATTATGATCATACAGCTCTTGATGGCGCACTAATACAAATGATAATTTCCATGCAGCAGACCATTGCGGGTCTTGAGAAAACCATCGCTAGGCTGTTTGATGAGATCAAGGAACTCAGAGGTTCCATGCTGGGGAAGCAGCACAAATAATGGCTACTGTGCTGCGCCTCGGTACGTGGAACGCTCGTAGTATAATCCCAAATACTAATGAGCTTAAGGTGTTTATGATCAAGCACGACATCGACATCATGCTTATCTCAGAGACCTTCTTACACGATGGTTCCCACTTCAACATGGCAGGTTACACATGTTATCGAGCAGATCACCCTGGAGGGCGCCCTAGAGGCGGAGCATGTGTGCTAATCAGGCAGGGCTTAGTGCACTATCACCAACAACCAATCATGACTAATCACGTATAGTTGGCAACCGTAATCATTTCAACTAATTTAGGTGAAATCACTGTGGCTGCTGCGTACCTTCCACCAGGTTTGCCTTGGAGTACCCCTGAGTTTGGCAGTCTACTTGATCAGCTCGGTCAAAAATGTATCGTCGGGCGACTTCAACGCAAAACACCGACTCTGGGGCAGTATGACGACAAACGCTAGAGGCACTGCGCTTCATGGCTGTCTTACCAGCAGTGCAACACAAGTGCTAGCCACTGGCAGACCCACTTACTACCCGTATAACAGGAGGGATACGCCCACGTGCATTGACTTCTACATGTACAAGGGTAAAGCTAACAGTCTGCTCTCGGTACGAGAAGAGTATGAACTTTCATCGGATCATTTGCCCTTGGTTGCTTCTCTATCAATGTCGCCTCAGCGAACTACCTCAATAACGAGGCTTGTTTCTCGTGGTGCCAACATAAGACGCTTCCAAGACGAGATGAACAATGCTTTTAATCTCAACACGGAGATAAACACGCCAGTAGATATCGACAAAACATTCATAAACAGGGCTAAGAGCGCTGCTCTTATTGCTGCCCCAGCTGGTGCAACTCACTGTAGAGACGGACACAGCAACCTCACTCTCTCTCCGGAAGCAATAGGCCTTCTAACGATCAAGAAGCACCTCAGACGCGAGTTCATCAGAACCAATGACCCGGCGATCGATAGACTGTATATAAGGATCTCTAATAGGGTAAAAAAGGTATTAGCCACACTAAAAAGAGAAGCCACAGACGCCTTCCTGGAGAAAGCTACTCCCGATGAAAGTTCTACGTTTGCGCTCTGGAAGCTTACGAGGAGGTTCAAAGGGCCAGTTTCACTGAAATTCCCAGTCCGAAACCCAGATGGCTCTTGGGCAAGATCCCCCCGGGAAAGGGCCGAAGCGTTTTCGAAAAATCTGGAAGAAAGATTCCAGCCGTTTGAGACATCGTCGCCAAGAAGAGTACAGCTAGTAACCGAATCCCTGGAAGCTCCGTTGCAGATGGCCCTCCCTGTAGCTCCTATCACCCTTACCGAAGTGGAAAAGGAAATCAAAAAGCTTCGCAATAACAAGGCTCCAGGCGAGGACCAGTTTGATAATCGCTCTATCAAGCTGCTCCCTCGCAGAGCTTTGCTATTCCTCGTATTGATTCTCAACTCCGCTCTTCGACTCGGACACTTCCCAGGCGCCTGGAAGAAGGCCAACATTATCATGCTACACAAAAGTGGGAAGCCAGCAGATGAGCTGGATTCGTACCGTCCAATAAGCCTACTGCCAGCATTTGGCAAAATATTGGAGAGGTGCATTTTAAGAAGGATTCTTGAAACCAGCGCGGTCAAAAAGGCAATGCAAAAATTTCAGTTCAGCTTTAGGCTTAGGCACGGCACGCCCGAGCAACTACACCGAGTTGTAAACTTTATTCTGGAGGGATTCCACGGAAAGGAGTATGTTGTCGGAGCGTATCTGGATATCCAGCAGGCATTTGATAGAGTGTGGCATGCAGGACTCCTGCATAAACTTAAAGATCTACTTAATCCACAGCTCTATCTTATTGTTAAAAGCTTTCTTCACGAACGATCCTTTAAAGTAGTTCAGGACGGGGTGTCATCTCATGCAAAGACGGTCAGAGCTGGTGTACCCCAGGGTAGCGTGTTAGGGCCAACCCTTTACAGCCTGTATACGCACGACATGCCTTCAGCTGACAACATGCCGATCTCGGACCAGAGCAATCTGCTTGTCGCCACCTTTGCTGATGACACTGCGGTACTGGCCAGAGACAGTTGCGTCTTCACCGCTACAGATCTCATCCAGATCTATTTAAAAAAATTTGAGAACTGGGCCTGTAGATGGAATATTGCCATAAACACTGATAAGTGTGTACAAGTCACATACACTCTCAGAGCGCAAACATGGTCAACTGTTAGACCAGAAGGATGCTCAAAAATATCTTGGAGTCACTCTGGACAAGCGGCTAAACTTCCAGCGCCATATAACTGATGTAGTTAAGCGTCTGAAGACAAAGGCGAGCAGTTTGGTTTGGCTTCTTAATGTCAGTAACAAACAAGTCGCTCATTTACAAAGTCATTCATCCAACCGACCTGTCCCACAGAACCCTTTAATCTTCCCCTTTTCCCATCCAGTTACCCTATTATCTAGGGTTAAGTATGTACATTTGTATATATCTTGTTGAAAATTAAATATACCACTATAGTATAAGTTATTATTAATAGTAACAGTAGGCTATAAAAAATTTAAAGTAATAAACACGATATTTTTTAAATTAAAAAAAAAAAAATTCGACACACTGAAAGTATGCAACACTTTGTGATTTTTATACTCTTACTCTAGTAGAGTAAACAAGTACATTGTATATGTGCAAATGTATTTTACAGGCAAAAGGAAGCGTCTCCAACCCCATTAACTATATATATTCTTGATCAGCATCAACAGCCGAGTCGATCTAGCTATGCCCGTCTGTCTGTCCGTATGAACACCTACATCTCGTAGACTATATGAGCTACAGTAACCAAATTTGGTAGATAGAGTCCCCTTTTGGGGCGTCAGATCAAGTTTGTTTTAAAAATTTGATCCCCCCCCTCCAACCACCGCAAATCGATAAAAACGTTATCCACAGAAAAAACTATATCTCGGAGACTATAAGAGTTAGGATCCCCAAATTTGGTATGTAGACTCCCCTTGTGAAGCGTCAGAATGTGTTTTTTCAAGATTTTGCCACGTCCCCTCCCGCCCCCGGATAATAATCGTAGACAAAAGCCTGAAAAATCATTTTAAAATATATAAAGAGTACGAGTATCCTATAGTCGGAATACCGACTATAGCGTTCTAACTTGCTTTTTTCTCTGGTTGTGGGGTGCTCGCATACAAAATGTTTTTTTTAAAGATTTTGTCTTCAATTATTATCCGATCTTAATGAAACAGATCGGTAGATTATGAGCTAATACATATTTAAACTGACTTTTAACTCGGTTTTAACTTTGTGGCGTGGCACGAGGGGAGTCTACATACCAAACTTGATTACTCTAGCTCTTATAGTCTCCGAGATTTAGGTGTACAAGTTAACAAGAGTTAATGAAATAAGTCTCTGGATGGGGCGAACTCTGCATTATCGTAAAATAAGCAGTTTCGTCTTCCGAGAGATGCCGATCGCACTTTTGGGGGGTAGCGACGGACGTCGTTGCCGACAGCGGAGAGCTTATCTTTAGGAAGTTTAAGTTTAGTCTTTAGTGGTTCGTCGAAAGGCAGAGACGCCTAATGTTCTGTCCTGACGACATTAATTGCTCACTTACATAAAATAAATGATTAATATCATAACTACGCAACATACTAAATCATTACTCAACATATTAAATCATTACTTACATACGGACGGACAGACGAACATGGCTGTACATACATTTGCACGAATACAATATACTCGTTTACTCTAGGGACGCTATAGTCGAATTCCGAGTACAAGATACTAATACTCAGACCACTTTTTATGGACAACCCCGATTTGAAAGTTTTTAATTTAATGAACTGTTAATACAATTTCATTTACTTAACATCAACTACATAAACTATAAATTGCTTATAATTGCTTATCGATAATATTTGGGGCACAGCACAGCAGTCACACTCGATCTTGATGGGTACTTCGAGTTCAAAAGCGACGCAGACAGCAGCGTGCCGCTCCTCGAGGGTGGGCATGGCAAGGAGAACATAAGCAACACAACGAAATGAACTCTAAGTCCACCAATTCAACTACGTCGTCGCCTTCCCAGAATGGTACCTGTGACGTTGTTGCTGTGGATGCGGGAGGAGCTGGAGCTGGCAGCAAGTGTGACCTTAATGTGGTGCAATCGCAAATGACCCATTCAGCCTCGGGTTCAGATGTAACGGAAAAATACCTAACGCAGCTTGTGCCCGTAGAGAAATTGGCTGAGATACTCAATGCACAGTTGGCAGCCAAGTATGGTATTAATGACATAGTGTCAGATGTCTTTGTGTCAGAAGTGTTTCCACAGTATGTGGACTTGGGCCAGCGTCTGTTTAGGCTAATGCACGTGAACTCCACGGCCAACACAAAGCATCTGGGCGCGGTTGCCTTTCGCCAGCAATGTGAACGCTTCTTGGGCATTATTGATGATGCGAAGGCGCTGGAGTGCTACATCAAGATGTACGCCCAGGAAGATAATACTGATTTCATTGACAAAACGGGCGTGACACGCCTTCTGAACATATGCTATATGAATGCCGTACTCTGTCCACCCATTAATCGCAACTTTAATTCGGTTACCAAGTCGATATTCTTGGCCCACGATAGCCTTAGCCTGGACTACGTTGGTTTCCTGGTTCGAGCAGAATCTAATACGGCTCTTGTTGCTGGTGCACAAATACTGTGCCCACACGCTCTCCACTTATCGCGGGTTAGAGCCACAGTCACAATCGTGCTCCATTGAGCTGCAAACACCAGTGTTGGAGCAGAACACTCCCTTCCCAGATGACACCGATTCCAGTGCGGGATCTGGCTACATGGAATCGCTTATGCCTCTCTCACAGGCCTGGCTGTTTTGCCGGCGCCTTACCACCGCTGTATTCCAAGCCCCAGACAGTGACTCCGCCGCCGTCATCCAGTGGCAACTGGACCTAAACATCTGACGCCCTACGCGGGTGTTTATGCGGACGAAGAGATGGTCAGACGGACATGGCTAGATCGACTCGGCTGCTGATGAAGAATATATATACTTTATGGAGTCTTAGACGCTTCCTTTTGCCTGTTACATATATTTGCACGAATACAATATATCCGTTTACTCTACTAGAGTAAATTATATATTATTATATATATAATATATTATATAATTAATAGAAATATTCAACTTCGGGACATTGCATTCATCCATTGGAAGCGCTACCAAATGCACATCCATTGAGAGAGCTTCAAGAGGTTTAGAAGTACTGTGAGGAAGCTAATCATATCATCCAAGTGCAATTTTTACAAGACACTGTCTAACTGTGAAGTCCATTTGTATGTTGATGATGTCCAAATATATGTAAGTCGTCCGTTAAATCTGTTGTACGAATGTGTTGATGTCAGTAACTCTGATTTGCCACTATCGCACAATGGGCACAGGATTGTGTATGAATCCACAAAAATCAAAGTGCCTAGTTATACATAAAAAAGCTCTAAGTACAGGGCAACTGCCTAAGCTTCATATAAATGGATGCTTAATTGACTGTGCAGATAAAGCCAAACATTTTGGAATCTGATTCAATAACAAATTAACCTGCAGCAATCACATCTGAATTGCATGTATGGCTTGCTTAGACAGTTGTTCCTACACAATTATTTACACCATAACAAATCAGACTGCATATAGCAAAAATGTACCTGATTCCCACACTATTTTACGGTGTCGAGATATTTGGCCATCGTGGTGCTGATAGCATGCAAAAACAAGTAAGAACGCTATAGTCAATATTCCGACTATAAAATACTCGTACTCAGCATTTACTTAATATTCGGCACTCTCAAAAGTATAAAAAAATATCTTTTTTTTGGGTAGGGTTCTCTGATACAACAGTTTTTTACGATTTTGTCTACAATTATTATCCGATCTTAATGAAATTTGGCAAATTGGTATATTATGTGCTAATACATACATAAGCCAAGTTTCAACTAAACGCGTTACGATTTGTGGGAGGAGAGTCTACATACTAAATTTGATAATTCTAGCTTTTATAGTCTCCGCGATCTAAGTGTTCATACCGACGGACATTGCTAGATCGACTCAGCAATTGCTCCTGATCAAGAAAATATACATTTTACATACATTTGCATGAATAAAATATACTCGTCTATTCTACTATAGTACGAGTATAAAAATTAAAGAATTGGAGCTTCGTCTTCCATTTAAAAGTAGTCCGCTAGACTAGAATGAATCGAGAATCCCTTTGCCTTATATCGAAAAATTCACATAGACTGAAGCCTTACAAGCTCTGAACAGGCCAATTATTACTGACTGATGAAAACAACAACTTTCTTTTACGATGCACCTCATGTCGATGCTGGGAAACAATGCTCTTTTTGGATGAGAAGCTGTTAAATATTAAACAAACGCACAGCCAACAAAAAGAAAACGATGGAAGTTGGTCTGCAGAAGCCTCTGGACAATCATCATCCGTTATTGAACGTGAACGAATCCGGTATCTGTTAGTATTTTCCGTCCAAAATGTGCCAACGGCAAACAAAACAAGGAAAGCTAGCTTCGGCTTGCCGAAGCTTATGTACCATTTACATTGTAAATATATAACCGATCTAAATCTGAATGGAGCGGATACAAGGAATACAAGGCGTATTGGTTTTAATTTGGATGAAAGACAGAAAAGTAATGCTACTAAGTGTTCATCATGGAACAATCGGTTATATATTAGCTATATGATATAGTTGCTCGATTTTGATCAGATTAGGCCTGTGGACGTTTGGCCTCCTCAAATGGACACAAATCGAATTTGGTTTGATTTGTGTGAAAAACAAAATAGTTATGCTAAGTGTTCATTCTTGAACAATCGGTTATATGGGAGCTATACGATATAGCTGTCCAATCTTCATCAGATCAGGACAGTGTGCGTGGGGAGTCCTCAAATGGATACAAACCGAATTTGGTTTGATTTGAATAAAAAACAGAGAAGTTATGCTACCCAGTGATCATTCCGGAACAATTGGTTTTATGGGAACTATACGATATAGTCCGATCTGGTAAAAATTTCAGCCTTGTAGCTTTTAAGACTTCTGAGATCTTTGTGTTGAAACAGAAGGACAGACGGACATGGTTATATCGATTCCCCCTGTCATGCTGATCAAGAATATATATACTTTATATAATCGGAAACGCTTCTTTTTGTAAATGGTATAAAAACCCTTGTTTTTGTCTAAAAGAGACTAGTAAAAGGGAAAAGTATACCGCAAAGATATTTTTGAGGCTGTAGAGTGAACTTTCCAACAAGACTCAGCCCCAGCTCATAAACTAAAGTCCTAATTTTTCGAATTTATTATCATGTCACGAATTCCATGGACTCTTGCGTTTGGTTGATTTTAGAGTCCTTAAAGCAACCTGTACTTTAAGAGTGGATTCTGATAACATTAAAGTAGCTGCGACGAATAGCCGAACATTTCATGAAGTTTGTGGGATCCAATTTTCAAGCTGAGTTTGTCCACTTTGAAAAACCTGAAAATATATATTTCTATTTGTTTTTATTTCTTTATTTTCTTCAATACCTTTTCAGATTTGCAGCTGGCCGCCGAGCTAGGCAAAACCTTGCTCGAACGTAACAAAGAGCTAGAACAACTCCTGAAAGAACAAAAAACTAAAACCGAGGAGCGAGACCGCGAAATATTAGTATGTATTTATTTAATTATGTCCTTACGTGGAGTATTGTCCTAAGACGGCGAATACCTTGACTGACGTTAACTAAATTTATATATATGTGCATATTTATATTATACCCGAAATTTCCTTTTCTTATAACAAAGGCGTGGCAGCGGTAAATATACCAACTATTCCCTCTCTGACTTTCGCTCAAGACGGTTGCTTTCTTCTCAATCTCCTGTATTGTGCTAATTTTTGCGTTCGTGTATCAATTTTTATAGCAGTACTCTAGTAGAGTAAACGAGTATATTATGTTCCTGCAAATGTATGTAACGGGTAAAAGGAAACGGTTCCGGTATATAGTATCTTAATCAGGAGCAATAGCCATGTCCGTTTGTCCGTCCCTGTGAACACCTCGATATCGGAGACTATAATAGCTAGAATTACCAAATCAGGTTTGTAATAATAGCTGGAATTACCAAATCAGTTTATTTTAAAATATTGCCGCGCCCCCGAAAATCGATAA
Source organism: Hirtodrosophila duncani (assembly GCA_037043425.1). NCBI lineage: Eukaryota > Metazoa > Arthropoda > Insecta > Diptera > Drosophilidae > Hirtodrosophila > Hirtodrosophila duncani. Next base: position 9,909 of record JBAMBM010000535.1, read on the forward strand.
AGTCCGTAAAGTTAAGTATATATATTCTTAATCAGGAGCAAAACCCGAGTCGATGTAGCCGCGTCCGTCCGTATGAACATCTAGATCTCAGAGACTATAAAAGGTAGAGCTACCAAATTTAGTATGTAGGCTCCCCTCGTGCGGCGTCAGATCAAATCGCCAATCGATAAAGTCCGTATATCTTCCACAACTCGGCTTATATATATATATATAATTTCATTATGATCGGATTATAATTGTAGACAAAAACGTAAAAAAACATTTTGTATGCCGCATTCAGAAGGTGCTTCTGGAGCGGATAGCATGGCCGGCTAGGTGAAGCAGCTGTCCCAGAGGATCAGCCAACTGGAGCAGGAAGTAGATGAGCTGTGTTCCCTTAGGAGGAGGGTTGCTCGGCTGGAGGCGAAGTTGACTGTGCAATCGACTGCTGCAGCGGCATGTGATGTGCGCATGCATAGAATGCCATACAAGGAGGGCGAAAACGTCAGAGCTCTTTACAACTCCTTATGTTTTGCACTAAATCTTACACCACCACCGAGGATCCGAGAAGTTTTCCGTACCAGAAAAACTCAGCGCACTAATGTTGACCATGTCATCATAATAAAATTTGAAAATTTTCACGACAAAACCACGATGTTGAGGGCCATCGGAGCTTACCGGCGAGAAACAAAGCAGTAACTAAACTTGCAGATGTTAGGCTTTGAATCACTGGCACTCGTGTAGATAAATATGCAACTCTCACGAGAGAACTACGAAATTTGTAAAGCGGCCTTGAAAATGAAGAAGCAGAGGAAACTCTTTACACGTCTTGGCCTGGTGCATATGAAGAAAATGGAGAGCGAGCTTTGTATTGGGGAAGCCGAACTGTTGTTATACCCCCAATATTATGCTCCTGAGTGCTTATTCCGAAACAATCGGTTATATGGTAGCTATATGATATAGTTTTCCGATCTTTATCAGATCAGGTTAGTAAGCGTAAGGTGTCCTCAAATAGATACAAACCGAATTTGGTATGATTTGAATGTAAAACAGAAAAGTTATGAGCCTAAGTGTTCATTTCGGAACAATCGGTTATATGGTAGCTATATGATATGGTTGTCCGATCTTGATTAAATAAGGCCTGTGGACGTGAGGCCTTCTCAAATGGACACAAACTGAATTTCATTTGATTTCGGTGAAAACAGAAAAGTTATGATCCTAAGTGTTCATTACGGAACAATCGGTTATATGGTAGCTATATGATATAGTTGCCCGATCTTGATCAGATCAGACAAGTGGACGTGGGGCCTCCTCAAATGAACACAAACCGAATTTGGTTTGGTTTGGGTGACAAACAGAAAAGTTATGCTCCTAAGTGTTCGTTCCGGAACAATCTGTTATATGGGAGCTATATAATATAGTTGTTCGATGTCAATAAAACTCAACCTTATCCAGCGTGCAGACAAAGGAAGCATCTGGTAAAAATTTCAACTCGTAGGCTTGTGCTATTTTGAAACTCTTTGCTACTTACGCTTTGCTATTGTTGGTATTTAGCTATCGCTATATTTTTGCGTCGTTACATATTCCGTTTGTCTGCTACCAGCCACCCTGAAAAAAATTTTTCATTCCTATCGCTTAAAAATTTTTGTGCTTTCAATGTCAATGTCTAACTGTGTCCACAAAAAACGTTGCCATTTCAAGCCTAATTGTATGCTTTTTTGTTGGCTTTGTCGTAACACTATTCATTATAATTAAGCCAATATCTGTGTCCGTGCAAGTGATTATTTTACAAATAATCAAGGTTTGAAGTTTACATGTGAGTCGTGTCGAACTGCTGAAGCGTTTATTTTTTAGGAACGCAAAAGAAAGCTTTAATGCAAATGAATTAAGCAATTGAATACAACATTCTCGCCAATATCTCTATCTTCGCCAATGTCTCTATCAATTCTCTTCTCATCGATATCTTGCAAGTCAATTAATACAATCGATATGTTATACAATACATAGATATGGTTTTGTTAATACGATAAATATATGTATATGGCTAACGATATATGTTAAATTATATACATCTATATGATATATCCGGTATATTCAAACAGCATATAATAATAAGTTTACATATCTTTAAATTTTTAGTCTTTCCCTTCTTTCTGGAAGGAGTCATTTATTGTTCCTCTCCACAAAAAGGGAAACAAGAAAGATGCCCAAAACTACAGAGTGTAATGGTCGCTGTGCCTTGTTTACATGAATTTGAATTTTAACGGTTTACATCGCATATCGCTTTCGACATTTTTGTCGCCTGCGCTTTGCTAAATTTTGATTGGTCAGTAATAAAGCCTTGCCGCTGGTGTTGGCGCTGGCGTCTAAAGGCTCAAACTTTTGACGTCAGGAGATCAACAGCGGTCGCGGGTTCGATTCCCGCGCTTGGGCTGGGTGTTCCGTGTTGTATATATATATATATGTATGTGTTGTGATTGTTTGTGCTTGTCCTCGTCCCTGTCAATTGTGTGTACCAGGACGCTGAACTCCCCTCAACCCCTCATCCCTTCACCAACTCACCCCCACACCACCTCACCTACTTATCACCCCTCCTCAATAACTCGACACAAGTTAATGTACTGTAATTGCTAATGTAATTGCTGATTGTCCACATAATAGGACAGATTGTATATAAAGATAATGATATAAATTTAAAAACAAAAAAAAAAAAGTAATAAAGCCAACTTCACGTTGCATTTGACTCTCCAAGAAAAAGCTCGGAAATGGTCAGCTATAAAAAGGTGCACACAGTTTTTAAAGGTATCTTTGCTGATATTGCGTGGCTGAAAATAATTAAAGTAAATTAGGTAAATAAAATTTACAAAATTGCTCGTGGTGTGACGGGCCAACACACCCGGTAAAATAAAAAGATCCGGAAAATCTATATTGTGTCCCGCAACAGTAAAAGGTATGCGCAGAATACCATAACGTTGAGTTCCATACACATTTTTTGTAAAAAGTCGTGTTCTCGATTTGCCGTACCATCCACATCCAGATCGCAGACACGTTTCATAGCCGGCATTAGAGTATTCGCTCTGTACCAAGGCAGCGAATCTCGGGTGTGGGTCGAAAATTTGTGTCCATTGGTGCCATTTCCATTATGCCATTTTCCGGCCAACCCAAATAGCAGCATCAGGATTCCCCGTCTGCTAAGCCGTTAGCGCTGCTACTACAGTCCAGTTAGAGCTCAGCAAACTCCAGCCTTAGCCATGTGGCTAACCTCATTTGAAGTGTAGTGACAATGTGTATGACAATGCAAATCTAAAACCGCCTAAAGTGTAATTTCTCAGTCAGGTCCCTAATGCCGAAGGTCCCATAATGTGGGGGACACAATAATTTCGGCAAATGTAATTTGTCAGTTTTTTGTGGGCATTGTATTTAGATGAAGCCCTTTGTGCAAAGAGAGAAAAATCCAAAGCTCGAGTCAAAAGCTCAGTCCCATAAAGTGCATTGAAAAATTAAAGCTTACACACAACAATGATCTAACCAGAAATCTCAATAACCACCAAATATATATTAAAATTATAAAAGTTAAATAAAAAGTAAATGAAGTGTTGAAAGGGACTTAAATAATTATGAACATTTAATCAGATGAAGATATGGACCATAACATTGCTAGAAGGCCTTTCACTGTTGGAGATGTCTGTATGTAAGTCACCCACATTGACGTAATATACCAGATGGGCATATTAATTAATACAGCTTATATGTCTGTTTGTTGTGCTTTGGTGGCTGCCAAGTTTTCACTATTTTGTCAATATAAACAAGTTTTTTTTTAGCACATTAAAAGCACTTTTCCTTAATCTATTAATTATGTATTTAAAAATATTACAAAATTTAAAAATCTTAATCTTAATCTTAATATAGCCAGTTTGCACTGTTTAATAAAGTGATTTACTGTTTAAGTGAGCTTAACGTAAAGTAACATCAAAATACAACTGAAAAAAACCTACGTTTAAAATTCAATATGCACTAACCTATACACACTTAAATATTTTATATTTTAATCTTCTGACTCTATACATATACACACACATATACTTTATTAAAATTCTAGCTATTTGACGATTGGTTTTGTTACATAAAAGAGCATTAAATTAAACCCAATTATGATCAGCAACGATAAGACACACTGCTGAATCACAAATATCTAAGACCATTGTATAATATAAAAGTTGATTCATACTATTCAAATTCATTTAGGAAATTAGTGTCTAAGAAAAAACATAATAATGAGTATATATTTGAGAAATTTTTGAATAAATTATGAAGTATATAAACATGGAAGTGTAAGTTTTATAAATCCTGGAGACATGCGCACTTGAAATAGCAATTTGTTCTTATGAGGATCTTTAGTCAATTGTTGCTTGAAGGTCATAGGGCGTGTTGGGTAAAGAACGCGTGGGTCAATTAACATCATAGACCACACCAATTGTTGCGACTTCAATCATATAACAGCTATAATACTTTTGGTAAATTTGAATATTTAGAGTCTTGCCCGTTTTGTTTATGGGTATTTTAATTTTGGGAGTTGAGCTCCACTTTTTAGTTTCAGTAGGGATCCTTAATATTATTATGGGAGTTGAAAGGATAGCACAACCCACGCCACCCCTAAAGAGCTACGGAAGCAGAGGGTCCCACTCGCTATTATCGTTCGACTCGGAGGCCGATGTTCAAATTATACCCTGTATGGGAGTTGTATCGGCCCTTCGACATGCGGGCTGAGTCCAGCTATACACTAAGCATGCACACTTTGTACAAAAGAGGTGCGGTTACATAATTTTTGGTGCCCAATACGTGAGGCCACTAGCTTTACTACAGTTGTTTTGGTCTATGGCGAACAATTTTGTATTACTAAGTTGTCACCTGTAGACTACGAGGCTTGACAAAAGTTAGTCGTGCCGCATCCCCGGATTGTCGGAAACAATAAGTCTTCTTGTTTAACTACTACACAGTTATATGCACTCGGTTGATATCTGTAGGTTAAATTCCTATATACCCGGGTTCTATAAACTTTTATTTGTTGCTGGTAGCTCAGAAGAAATATTTGGATACTAGTTAGTTGACGAAAGTTGAATAACTTGCTAATGATTCACTTTGTCATCAGTCTGCATTGAGTAGAAAAAAAATGTCAGCAATAAAATCTGATACTTTAGTATATTGCTCCAAATACATATAATGGATAAGAAGAAAGTTTCTGTGTTATGAAGCTGCTGATATCTTATGGCGAAATTCTCTTGAAATGACATATCTTGCTTCATGTGCAATTTTGTACCGAGAAATAAACATTATATGGAAAAGCATTAAACACCTAAATATACTTATAATCAAAATTTAGTTAAAATAGCCCAGTCAATTACCTACTTTTTATGAATTGAAATCGTTAAAATGTAAATTGTTGTACACTCAAGTTGCCAATGACACAGGAAACAATTAAAGATAGAAAAAAATGCCTTTAGAACATAGCCTACAGGAAGCACCCACATTTAGCGGAGCATCTGCATTGGTTGCAGAAAACAATTGTCTTGTATGTAGTTAGCTTATAACTGACACGCAACTATGTATAATCACGCCATGTAAGCACGTCTTTCATAAAGCATGCTTGGAAAATTGCTTACAAACACATACGGAATGTCCCAATTGTGTTCAACAATTAGAAGTCCAACGGCTTAAGCTGGTGGTAGGAAATTGTTCTCCTCGTTACTCGAAATCGCCCAATAACTCCTAACTTAGTAAGATCGCTAAACGAAAATGCTTTGCAAAATGAAGGTAATCATCGACCAATGTTAGATCAGAGTAATAGTACAAATCCAAATATTAAAGCTTCTGTTCGTAGACAGAGAGGCCGACCTAATCGTCGCGGTACTGTACAGGCTAGTTATTATATTTTGATTACACCGTCATTAAGCAAATGATTGACGAAACCATCGTCTGATGTCAAGCCTTCATGTGAGTCCACGTTCCAATCAAACATCCATGCATGAGCAGAGAGCACCCATTCCAAGTTATAGAGTACCCTAGCTTAGTAGTCCGTTTGTCAACCAAGGGAAAGTAGCTGATATAATGCAAAAATGGAAATTGCAATTTGATGGCTCAGAGAATGGCTTAAGTGTCGAAAAATGTGTATATAGAGTAAAATCATCACCAGATGAGACAATCGATAGTGACTTTACAGCGATGTATAAACACATGCATATCCTTTTTACAGGTAAGGCAAGAGATTGGTTTTGGAGGTATCACAAACAGGTGAACCAAATCGTTTGGTCTGACTTTTGTTTGTCCTTGCGACAACAGTACAAGGACTATAGCTCAGATTTTCGTAGTAAAGAACAAATACGATCTCGTAAGCAAAAGCCAGGAGAAACGTTGGCTGTGTATTATGATGCTGTAGCCTCGTTGATTGATAGATATTCAGTGAAAATGGAGGAAGAAGAAATTTTAGAGATTCTTAAGAATAATCAGCTATTGTATCATCCCATTGATACTATTAGTCATTTAGTCACGAATCTCTAAAGCGCGAAGTAACGGGTCGTGCTGAATTTCCGCCCAAGCAAACGGCATAGGCCTATCATCGCCAGGTGTACGCTGTGGAAAATCTAGTTCAGAGCATGATGAAGAACCGGAAAAAATACAAGAATCTGAAGTAGCCGCCATTCGCAGCTCAACTTTAACTTTTTGGAATTGTCACGAGGTTGGACATGTATGGGAGAAGTGTCTCGCAGAGCGACGAATATTCTGCTACGGTTGTGGCACACTCAACGTGTACAAGCATAAATACCAGACATGTCTTAATCGCCAATCGGAAAACCAATGAAAGGGTGCACCCAACAATACCAGGTTGCCCCCGAAAAAGCAGATAGTACTCGCACTCGCACGGGATCAGCCACAAGAAATATTGCGCATCCCAAGATTTTGAATAAGCAACTAACTGAGGTTGCCAATGAGGTGGATACACATTGTTTTAAAGCCTATCACAAACGGCTGAACAATTACCTTATAGTTCGTAATATAATTTTTGAGGTAATATTAGAAGAAAAAATAAGTTACTGGTGTCATCCATTTTTAACAAAGATAATGCGATCTTATGCTGAAATTGCGTTTCTGTGTTATACATAATTTTGTTTGCTGGATACAATGTTAGTTGTATCTGTGCTTCATTAGCCACCGAATCGTTTAGTAATTTACCGGAATTTAAGTCAATTAAATCGCACGTTAAGACCGCCGATGGCAGGGCACACGAGGTGATTGGGGTATTAGTAACGTATTAGTTAAGTATAAAGACAAGCAAAAAGCCATGCATCATCCCATCTATCAAACAAAGAGTAATTCTTAGTAATGATTTTTGGAGGCTGTTTGAACTTGCTCCAAACGTACTTAGCTCCTTAGAGGTAAAATCTGGTACAGACAAAGAAAGTGAATGTAAAAAGTACCCACTATCCTCTGTGCAACTGCAACAACTGGAATTGGTTAAGCAACTTTTTCCAAATTGTTAAAAAGGTCTTGGTCGTACGAACTTAATTCAACATGATATTAACATGGACAATGCGAAACCCGTAAAACAGTATTTTTATCGGGCTGTTGAGGAACTTTTATTTACGGAGATCGATACGATGTGGTCTTTGGATGTTATCGAGCCCTCGACTAGTGCTTGGAGTTCGCCCATGCGCTTTGTCGTTAAACCAAATAAAGTAAGGTTATGTTTAGAAGCAAGGAAGCTAAATGCAGTAACGAAAAAGATGCATATCCCTCACCTAGCATTTATGGCATTTTTCGCTCTGTTGCCTAAAGCTAATATCTTTTCAAAATTCGACTTGACAGATGCTTACTGGCAAATCGAGATATCTGAAGAAGCAAAGCCATTAACCGCTTTTACTGTTCCAGGGAGGCCGTTGTTTCAATTTAAGGTCATGCTCTTTGGGTTATGCAACGCTACTTCGACAATGTGTCGTTTGATGGAGATATCATACGTAATTGGCAGTGGTGGCATGTGTACAGCATACTAAACTGGCCATCACCAAAGACTCTTAAACAAGTCCGTGGTCTCGGTGTCTGTTGTTGGTACCCCAGATTTATCCAAAACTTCTCGGAACTCACATGTCCGATCACAGAGGTATACTAAGAAAAAATTCTGTTGCACTGCAGAGGCTCAAAAAGCAATGGAGAAACTAAAACATATATCAACATCCTCGCTAGTTCTTCAGAATCCTGGTTTTGATCGAAAATTCTACCATCATTGCGATGCGAGTGATTTCGGGATTGGTGCTCTGTTAGTACAACTCTCCGACAATAACGAAGAAAAGCCCATCGCGTTTATGTCAAAAAAACTGAGTCGTGCCCAGATAAATTATAGTGTTACAGAGCGCGAATGCTTGGCCGTCATTCTAGCTATAGAAAAGTTCCGATGCTATCTAAAACTACAAGAGTTTGAGGTCGTAACGGATCATTGCAGTCTAGTTTGGCTCATGCGCCAACAAAACATTTCAGGTAGACTAGCACGCTGGATTTTTCGACTTCAGCAATTTAAGTTTTCCATTTCACATCGAAAATAAAAGACCACGTCGTACCAGACGCCCTCTCACGCTTAAGTAAAGATGAGGTGGCAGAGTTGGAGAGTCGGTCCTATTATTGATCTTAAGTCTGATGCGTTTGCAGATGACGCGTATAAGATCGTAAAAGCAAAGTATTTGCATGAATTGTCAAATTTTCCAGATATTAAAGTGATTGACCCTTATCTGTATATAAGAATAGAACATGCCTCAGGAAATTTATCACAGGAAGAGCACTCATGGAAGTTATTTTTACCCAAAAGGCTCAGAGCTGAAGTTATGACAGCGTAATTTCGTCACATGTAGGAATTCAGAAAACTATAGAGAAATTGCGTAGGAATTTGTTTTGGCCTGGGTTAGCATCGGATATAAGACAATTACTCACTTCGCTCACCCATGGGGTCACAGAACCCTACTTGTAGTCCATTTCAGAGGTTATATATTGATTTACTAGGTCCATATCACAGAACAAAAAACGGACACATAGGATTGCTCATTGTTTTAGACCACTTTAGCAAATACCATTGGCTGCACCCGTTGAAAAAATTCACATCATCAGTTATACAGAACTTCTTGCTAAGAACTATTTTTTATGAATTTGGTGTGCCGGAGACGATTATCAGCGACAACGGAACAGAATTTAAAGCAAATGATTATAACGCTTTTTTGACAGAGTTAGGAATTCAGCATTTATACACCGCTTTTTATGCACCACAAAGTAATGCTGCAGAGCGTGTTAATCGATCTTTATTAGCTGCAGTTAGGTCATACCTGAAATACGATCAGACAGAATGGGATAGATACCTCAGTGCTATTTCCTGTTCGCTTAGATCCTCTTTGCATCAATCATTAGGATGCTCGCCATACAAAGCACTATTTGGAGTAGATATGTTCACACATGGGAATGATTATAGTCTACTTAAAAATTTGTCATTGTTGGAAGAACCTATCGGCCCTTAACTAGATCTGACAATCTAGCTCTACTTCGTAAAGATATTCAAGCTAACATTCGTCAAGCTTATGAAACAAATGTCAAGCAATATAATCTTCGATCGAATCCTTTTTCGTATAAGGAAGGCCAAGAAGTATTTCGACGAAATTTTGCTCTTAGCAAATTTTCTCAAAACTTCAACGCCAAACTCGCTCCACAATTTGTAAAATGCCGTGCTCAGAAAATTACCGGTAAATGTTACTACTTACTCGAGGTTATGCAAGGTCGAGAAGTAGGAACATTTCTCTCCAAAGATATACGAAACTGATTCCCGCTAATCTTACGTCTATCGGTGTAGAATTATCGGGTGATGTAATCTTCGCTGTGCCTTGTTTATTTGAACATACATTTTCACGGCTTACATCGCATATCGTTTGCGATATATTTGTCGGCAGCGCTGTAAACTAGAAAGCTTTACTATAAGCTGCGCTTGCGCTAAATTCTGATTGGTCAGTAATACAGCCAACTTCACGTTGCATTTGACTCTCCAAGAAAAAGCTTCGCTCACAACAAAGACGCTACGGAAAAAATCTTAATCTGTTGGCATCTGGCATCTAGCCAATACGTCAACTAAATTGGAGTAGTGCATTGGAAAAGCACAGTAAAAAGTATGCGCAGAATACCATATCGTTGGGTTCCATACATATTTTTTTTGTTAATATTTGTGTTCTCGATTCAAGTGTGCCTTACCACCCACATCCAGATCGCAGACACGTCTCATACCCCGCAATGGAGTATTCGCTCTGTCCCTTTGTGCAAAGAGAAAAAAATCCAAAGCTCGAGTCAAAAGCTCAGTCCCATAAAGTGCATTGAAAAATTAAAGCTTACACACAACAATGATCTAACCAGAAATCTCAATAACCACCAAATATATATTAAAATTATAAAAGTAAAATAAAAAGTGAATGAAGTGTTGAAAGGGACTTAAATAATTATGAACATTTAATCAGATAAAGATATGGACCATAACATTGCTAGAAGGCCTGTCACCGTTGGAGATGTCTGTATATAAGTCATCCACATTGAAGTAATATACCACAGATGGGCATATTACAGCTTATATGTCTGTTTGTTGTGCGTTGGTGGCTGCCAAGTTTTCACTATTTTGTCAATATAAACAAGGATCTTTCTTTTAGCAAACACTTTTCCTTTATCTATTATGCATTTGAAAATATAAAAAAATTTAAAAATCCACATATTAATCTAGCTATTTTGAACTGTTTAGTAAATAGATGATACTCCGTTTTTATCCTAAGAGAGCTTACAGTAAAGTAACATCAAGATAAACCTAAAAAAACATACGTTTAGAATTCAATATGCACTAACTCACTTAAATATTTTATATTTCAAACCTTCTTACTCTATACATATACACACAAATTTTCTATATTAAAATTCTAGCTTTTGGTTGATCGTCTATTGTTGTAGTGCGAGTTTGACCAGACATCTATATGCTGAGTTTTGAGCTTTTGGTTTTGTTACATAAAAGAGCATTAAATTAAACACAATTATGATCAGCAACGATAACTGCTGAATTAAAATATCCGCGCACTGTTTTTTTTTGTTTTTATCGCTAAGAACATTGTAGAATATAAAAGTTGATTCATACTATTTAAATACATTTCAGTTAGGAAATTTGTGGCTAAGAAAAAGCATAATAATGAGTATATATATGAGTAATTTCTGAATAAATTATGAAGTATATAAACATGGAAGTGTAAGTTTGAAGTAGCAATTTGTTTTTTTGAGGATCTTCAGTCAATTGTTGCTTGAAGGTTATAGGGCGTGTTGGGTAAAGAACGCGTGGGTCAATTAACATCATAGACCAGGCCAATTGTTGCGACTTCAATCATAAAAAGCTATATTACTTTTAGTAAACTTGAATATTTAGAGTTTGGCCCGTTTCGTTTATAGGTATTTTAGTTTTTGGAGTTCAGCTCCACTTTTAGTTTCAGTAGGGATCCTTAATATTATTATGGGAGTTGAAAGGATAGCACAACCCACGCCACCCCGAAACAGCTACGGAATTAGAGGGTCCCAATCGCTATTATCATTCCACTCTGAGGCCGACGTTCAAGTATACCCTGTATGGGAGTTGTATTGGCCCTTCTGCATGCGGACTGCGTCCAGCTATACACTAAGCATGCACACTTTGTACAAAACAGATGCGGTTAGAAGAATCATATCAAAACTGTCTGCTATTCCTAAGGTTTTTGAAAATATCATAATTTCACAGTTATAACATTATTCTGGTTCTATAATATCATGGGTTTACCACCACTAATTTACCAGCATATCTTTTATAATACAAAGATTTAAGAATAAAATGCAAACTGAATGCATTAACACTGACTTCAGCAAAGCATAAGACTCGGTAAATCACTATTTACTTTTGAATAAGTTATCTCCCTGGTTTCCAATCCTAACTTCATAAGTGGATTTCCGACTTCCTTAATCGCAGAACTTAGAAAGTTCTAAAAGTTATTTTCCTAAACCCATTAGGGATACATCAGGAGTACCGCAGGGAAGGCACCCTTCTCTTCACTTTATTTATCAACGAACTGCCTCAGGTACTATCCCATTCTAGTGTCCTTCAACGACTCTTCTTCCCACTTCAGGCTGCAAGATGACCTTGATTCTTTCCAATTGTGGTGTCAGGTCAACTTATTAAATCTCAACTGTTCTAAATGCAAAATTATTTCGTTTTAACATAGCATACCGCTTCAGACATCGTACCTTCTTAACGATGTGCCCCTTTATCGTATCGACTCAGTTATTGACTTGGGTGTTCTTTTAAACCCTAAATTAAAAATCGACTTACAGATTTCAATTACCGTCAATAAGGCTGTGGGTGTTCTTGGTTTTATCAAGCGATGGTCGAAGGAATTTGACGATCCTTATACGGTCAAACTACTGTATACTTCTCTTGTCCGACCTATTTTAGAGTACTCATCGTTTGTCTGGAGTCTGTTCAAAATAAATTTTTAACTTTTTGCTGGCCGTGGGTTGAATTGAGACACCAATAGCCCCTCTCTTCATATTAAAGTAGTCTCCTGCTAATAAACCTTCAATCTCTTGAAAATCGTATTATTATGCTTAATATTATTTTTATACTAACATAGGGAAATTGATGAGCACGCGACTTAAAAACCTTTGGAATACAACAAATAATTCTGTAATATTCTGACAATATTCTAATATTTTAACAAAAGGCGAAGCCTAGGTTAGTCTGCCCTAAGCTTACATAACCTTGCAGAAATTAAAAGGTTTGCAGACAAGACACAAAAAGGTGTTCATACTAAGTAAGGCGGCGACTTGGATCGCCAGCTGTTGGGCCTTTCCATTAGCGTAAAAATATCGCATAGCGATACAATAGCTATACGTGAGTATCGTAACTATCGATATCTTTACCTACATGGTAATCAATATCACTACTCGTGCGAATAATGACGCTCTGTAGTTGTTTTTTTCTCAGTGGACACACCGGCTAGGTAGTAACCTTAGGTTGTCGCAGCCGTTACGTCCCGGCTCACAGAATCAACAACTGCAAAACACTTAAGATTGCCATCCATAGCACGGTGGTAAAAGTGGCTTGGATGTTATTATCATTGCGCTTCCCAGCCTTTCATACGGGGACATCATGTACTTGTCTTCTTGTACACGGCCTTTATATAGGATCCAGGCAGTCTGTTCAATGTTTCCGCATAAAATTTGGTCAACAAACGTGGGACCTCCTAAATTGAAGGCCAACCAAATTTAGTTTGATTTGGAAGAAAAACAAAAATTTTGTGTTCACTCCGAAAAAAATACTTGTTTCATCTGAATAAAATTTGGCCAACCGACGTAAGGCAAACGTAATAAAAACGAAATTTGGTTCGATTTGGATGAAAACCAAAGGATCAGACCCAACTCTCAGAGTGGGAATAAGGGTGGATTTCTTTCTTATTAATTTTGTGATGTTCCAGAAAGGAGAGGAACTTTTGTCTAAGGAGGAGAGTAGGTTATTCCAAAAAAAATTTCGGTGATTGCTTACTTCTTTGGCGATTTTAATGTTTAACCTTTTAAGAGCTAATTTTTTTCGTTTCCAACAACTTTTAAAGTAATTATGCTATTGGATCAACGCTTTGATATGAGCAGGGAACGGCTTATAGATGGGCCGCATTCTAACTTTCGGGATATAGAGTTCCTTAGCTTCTGCTATTTAGATCAATAATTAGATATTTGGTGTAAATCGCTAAATAGTTGTTCGAGATGGGATATTTTGCGTAATATATCTTTTACAGTTATTTCAGTTTGCCTTCTTTAAATCGAACCTGAGAGAACTTGTGTTCATGAGGCGGTCATACATACTGACACGGATCGGAAGGTGGTCTGAGCTTAGATCATTGATAACGGTAGCGTGAGGCATTGTTTGTGCACAATTTGAAAGAAAGAGCCTTGGGCATTGCTTGCAACATATATATATGTGTGTTGAGGTGTACAAGTTATTTGTATGGAGTAGGAGGATATTTTTTCAGATATCTTATTAGTTGGGGTAATTGTTTTCCCGGTTGCAGCCCTACTCTTGATGTCTGCTATTTTTCTTAATTAGTATTGCTACTCCTCCTCCTCTGGGATCAGTTCTATCGCATCTGTAGACAATAAAATTTGGGTTTTTAATTGTGATAGTGTTATTAAGCCACGTTTCCGTTATCTGGTGAATGTCCAAATTAATTTTCTCAGAAAGTTTTGTCAGAAAGTTTTGTCAGAAAGTTTGCAACTACATAAAGTATATATATTCTTGATCAGCATGACAGGGGGAATCGACATAACCATGTCCGTCCGTCTCTTTCAACACAAAGATCTAGAAGTCTTGAAAACTACAGAGCTGAAATTTTTACCAGAAATTTTTAGCAGATGCTTTTTTGCACGCTGGTTAAGTTCAAGTCTCATTCAGATCGGACGACTATGTCATATAGCTCCCATATAACCGATTGTTCCGGAATAACATATTAGTATTACTTTTCTGTTTTTCATCCAATTTTTATCAAATTTGGTAAATATCTATTTCAGACGGCCCCATGTCCACTGACCAGATCTTACATTATTTACATTATTTATATATATATATATATGTTTATTTCATATATATATATATATATATATATATATCATATATATATATATATATATATATATATATATATATATATATATATATCACATTGTAAATATTTACCCGATCTAGATATAATCTACTCGGCCTGCATGGAGATACAGGAGGTACAAATCGAATTGGGTTTGATTTGGATGAAATCAGAAAATATAAATATATATATATATATATATATATAGATATATATATATATATAGAAAATATAAATATATATATATATATTTATTTATTTATTTATTTCATTATATGCATGTACATACTGAACCTCATTTTTTAGAGATATAATGTAATATTATGAAGTTATTATTATGTTAAGGGGCTTGTTCTTTATTATAGGTTAGTTGAATATATACGTATTTCTAATTTTAATGTAGGTAATTAGTTAATTTAAAAGTTGTTAATTCATTTTAATTTTTCTTTTCTCGGCTTCTTCCTTTAAAGTCGATGATCCACTCTCTTGAAATTTATTTTTTATCGACCTGTAATGTTCTAACTAATTGAGTGAGTGAGCTAAAAAACGATTGGGTTTTTGTTTAGCTGCCATTTAAATACTTTAGGATTCCGTGGGATTCCGTGATTTCGGCCGCATCTCACAGTATTTGACAACAGCACAAAATCAATAACAAGAACCAAAAATTTAACCTTAGGCTAACTTAACAGGCAGTTTCACGACCTGCCAGGGTCATTCATAGGAAGTATTCCAGCTTAACAACTCCGTCTCATGTCGGGTTACCTAATAAATTCAGTTCTTGAACCGAATAGGAATTCATATTGTGAAACGATTAAATAAAGAAAAAAAGGAAGGCTTACTTCGGGTAACCGAAGCTTATATACCCTCGCAGATTCGGTTGAAATTCGGTAATCATACGTGCAGCACATATGGTTGCTATATGATATAATTGCCCGATCTTCATACGATCAGGCCAGCGGACGTGGGGTCTCTTCAAATGGATAGAAATCGAATTTGGTTTGATTTGGATGAAAACCAGAATAGTTATGATAGTAGTGTTCATTCCAGAACAATTGGTTATATGGGAGCTATATTGTATAGTTGTCCGATCTGGATAAAACTCGAACATAACAAACCTGCAAACAAAGGAAGCATCTAGTAAAATATTTTAGCTCCATAGCTTGTATATGTATTCTTTATATGGTCGGAAACGCTTCCTTCTATGCGTTGTAAACTTCCTGGCAAAATGAATAATTTTATGAATTGTATGAACACCCAATTTTGTTGATTCGAATGAAATTTGCTCAGCACCTGTGGAGGCATCTTAAACTGTCATTTACCAAATTTGGTTCAATTCGGATATAAAACAAAAAGTTGTGTATACTAAGAGTTCATTAATTTTGGCTTTATTATGATCGACGCTCGAAACCAATGTCACATCTTTTTATATGGTGTCTCTTAAGCTTAAGAAAGTACTAGATCTGTGTGGATCTGGTCTGGATAAGGACTCAATTGACGCCTTCGTTATAGTGCCAAAAACTCCTGAACCAGCCACTCTATATTCTATCTTTTGAACTGCTAGTCCATTCGATAGTTACAGTCTGCAGCCTACAGCGGCTGCCTAGTATGGACGCATTATTGGGAATATTTCCTGTGGCCACTCTAGAGAATGTGGATAGCACAGAAATTGATGGTTCTTCGTCTGCTCAAAGGTCAAAGAGTGGTCCCCCTGTCAAACTTTTCAGTGTCCCGCCCTCGGCATCGTTGTCTTTTTCCGACAGCAGCATACCCTCTGCTGTGGCTGCCCTGCCAAGACCTCTTATCGGCGTCTCAAAGCCGAATATGGACTTTATTTGTAGACTAGCCGTAGATTCTGCATCAGTAGATGTTTCCGACTATGTCCAGGTCAAAACTAGTTTATATAGTTCGAGGTGGAAAAGCCTAGGCTTAATGTTACGCGCAATATACCTTCCCTCAAGATAGGTGTTTCGGACGACTACTTTGATACAATCTGTCAAAAAGTTTTTGACCTGAGCACCTAGCCGTGAGGGAGTTTTGAAGCCAGAAGTATAAATCGGATACCGATCAGACTCCCTGATGACTCACAATCCGTACCCTCCAAAAATCTAATTTCATCTTATGTTCTTGCTTACCAAACTGTAATAGGCCTTAAATCTAAACTCAATAAACTTTACACTGATAGCCTATCTTTTGATTTTCACACTTTAATATTTACTGAAACGTGGTTAATACCCGATATCTTCGACTCTGCAATGTTTCCTAATAATTATACAATAATTGATCGCTCCTCCGTCCAGAGTGGTAGTGTACTAACTGTTGTTGATTCCGACCTTCTGTCGAAACGAATTCTGCTTAAATTTTATGAACGTAATTAATTTATTTTCTTACGTAATTCAATTTATAATTACTAAAGTATCTTTAATATGTTTTTCTGTCTTTATAACTGCCTCTTATAGCCATTCACGTTCCGATATTTCTGTTTACTGGGATCATCTTAATAATATTTAATCGATCGCGTCAATGCTTTCTGATATTGATCAATTCTTGGTTTTTGGTGATTTTAACATCAGTGATGTCTCGTGGTTCTCTGTGATCTACTCAGCCGGTTTGATTCCTTCAAAGCAACATAAATTTGTTGACGGCCTACTTGAACTCATTGAAGCGTTAACTTAATTTCCATTCATTTCCTTCCATTTCAGTGGTCTCTAGAGTCAGTCCGCTTTTACTTCCTGAAGACATTTCATCCATCATTACACTTAGCTATATATATTTATATTCCTGCGGTACCTGCAACTTCTAACTTGTCAGCTAGAACATATTTACTTAGAAATGCTGATTTTGTTGGCCTCTACGATGTCATCCTTCAATCAGACTGATCATGTTTGTATACTTGTACATATATGGAAAGTGCGGTAGACTTCTTCCACAAATTCGTTATCCTGTTTTAAGGATTTTAGTTCGCTCAGTAGTCCTCTTAGGCTTAATAAGCCGCCTTGGTTTACTCCACAGTTGTCTAATTTAATAAATATGAAATCTATACTCTTTAGGAAGTTCAAGATCTCGGGAAGATCCTCGGACTATTCGCGTTATATTGCTGCTCGTTTAAGGATCTCTGTAGTTAATTCTGAGTGCTATAAAGCATATTTGCACCGCTGTAGGGTACAATGTTTTCAGGACCCAAAACAATTTTATAACTTTGTTAATACAAAACGAAAAACATCGGTCCTACCTTCTTTATTATTTTATATAAACCCTAAAGCAAATACAGATCAATCTCTCTTCAGAGTTCTTTTGAACAACTTATTCCTCTCTTAAGTATCGGTCCGATCAGATATATCCGTATAGCTTACACAGGTCTAATAACATCCACTTTCCTTAGATACTGAAAGCTTAATTGCTTAATGAACTTAAATCTATTAAGCCTTAGTTTTTCCCAGACCCTGATGGCGTTCCGGGGTGTATTCTCAGATTCTGCGCGGATGCACTTTGTAGGCCGATTTGGAAGATTTTTGATCAATCTTTGAATTTTCCGTCTTTTTCTTCTATCTGGAATGAGTTGTTTATTATTCCTTTCCATAAAAAGGCTAACAACGCGGATACCCACAACAACAGAGCCATATCAAAAGTGTCTGCTATGCTTAAGCTTTTGAGAAAATTTTAACTTCTTACTTACAACATTCTCGTGGGTCTATAATTTCATCTTCTCAGCATAGGTTTATGAATTTACTAATTTATTAGAATTTTCTTCATTTGAAAAATAAGAATTTAAGAATAAAATGCAAACTAACATCATTAACACTGACTTCAGCAAAGCATTTGACTCGGAAAATCACTGTTTACGTATTCATAAGTGTAATCTCCTTGGCTTCCCATGCCATCTTCTTAAGTGGCTTTCGACTACCTTAAGAAACTTTCTCATTTTAACTCTCTCTCTCTCTCTAAGCCTCTTAGGGCTATATCAGTGGTACCGCAGGGTAGCTACCTCTATCCCTTTCTCTTCACCTTGTTTATCATCGAACTGCCTCATATACTATCCCATTCTATTCACTAATGTGCGCATGCGACCTTAAACTTTGCTTGTCTTTCAACGACGTTTCCCCCACTTAAGGCTATAAGATGATTCTTTCCAATCGTGGGTCAGGTCAACTTTCTAAATGTCAACTGTTCTAAGTGCAAAGCTACGTCGTTTTGTCTTAGCATACTCTTCAGACATCGTACCTTCTTAACGATATGCCCCTTGATCGGATCGACACTGTTGATGACTTGGGTGCTCTTGTAGATCTTATATTGAAATTCTTTCAAAAATTGTGGAACATATAAAGATTTGCGGGGCGGGAAGGGGAGTGGCACAATTTTTAAACAAACTTGATCTGACGCCCCACGAGGGGCGTCTACTCTTATAGTCTCTGAGATCCAGGTGTTCATACAGACGGACATGACTAGATAGACTCGGCTGTTGCTCCTGATCAAGAATATATGTATGCTTTATGGGGTCGGATACGCTTCCTTTTGCCTGTTACATACATTTGAACGAATACGAAATACTCATTTAGTCGTTTTAAGTACGAGTGTAAAACCAAACATTGAAGCTTAGGCTGGCCTAACATAACCTGCCAGTCACTCATCAGAAGTCTTCTATCTTAAAAACTTCGTCTCATGTCGGGCTACCTAATTATTTCAGAACTGGAGCCCAATGTGAATTCCAACTGTGAAACGACAAAAAAAAATATAAAATAAAATACTCGTATTCAGCATTTATTTAATATTCGACACACTAAAAATTATGCAACATTTTTTGATAATATATTTCTATATTGTACTCGTGCAAATGTATGTAACAGGCAACAG
The DNA here is from genome assembly GCA_037043425.1 of Hirtodrosophila duncani. Taxonomy (NCBI): domain Eukaryota; kingdom Metazoa; phylum Arthropoda; class Insecta; order Diptera; family Drosophilidae; genus Hirtodrosophila; species Hirtodrosophila duncani. Next base: position 29,441 of record JBAMBM010000535.1, read on the forward strand.
CAAGCATCTCCGACCCCATAAAATATATATATTCTTGATCAGCACCAACAGCCGAGTCCTTTTAGTCATGTCCGTCCGTCTGTCCGTCCGTATGAACACCATGACCTCGGAGGCTATAAGAGTTAGAGTTAACAAATTTATTATGTAGACTCAAATTGTGGGACGTCATATCAGGTTCGTTTTAAATTTTTTCCCCGCCCCGTACATCGATAAAAACCGTATGCCTGCCACAAATTGTAACACATTCATTTGAAGCTCGGTTTATATTCACATAAGCGCATAATGAACCGATTTGCCATACTTCGTTAAGATCGGATAATAATTGTAGACAAACACTTCAACAAGTAAGAGTGCTATAGTCAATATTCCGACTATAAAATGTTTTTTTACGATTTTGTCTAAAATTAATTATTATTTTGCTAATTTTTTTAATTATTATTTGCTAATACATGTATAAACTGAGTTTGAACTAAGTCTGTGGGAGATATAAAGACTATCGATTTGCGAGGGCAGGAGTTAACCAGCAAATTTTGTTAACTCTACCTCTAATAGTCTGACGGACGGACGGATATGGTTAAATCGACTTGGCTGTTGATATAGAATATATATACTTTATGATGTCGGAAACGCTGTGGTACAATGTGGATGATAACCAAGTTTTGCTGTACCAAGAGTTCATTTAAAAGTGACATTTACCAAATTTGGTTCAATTTGGATAAAAAACAACCAATTTTCGTGTGTTAAGAGTTCATTCCGAGTTTTTTGATTATATGGGAGCTATTTGATATAGTGAGCCGATCTGGATAAAATTTGGTAAGCAGACGTAAAGGCTTTAAAAAGTGATATTTACCAAATTTGGTTTAATTTGGATAAGAAACAACTCATTTTGCAGCACTAACAGTTCATTCCGAATCGGTCGATATGGTATAATGGTCTGATACGGCTCAACTGTGGTCAGCAAATGTAGTTGCTTCTAAAACTGACATTTATCAAATTTGGTTCCATTTAGATAGAAAAAACAACAAATTTTCTTGTACTTAGAGTTCATTCCGAATCGGTCCAAGTTCGAGACTCGCTCTCTGACTTATGCTCAAGACGGTTGCTGGCTTTTAATCTCCCGTATTGTGCTCATTTTTTTTCGTTCGTGCCAGCTTGCCGCCAGCTGCCCACCCAATGAGAAATTTTATCGTTGGCTTGTTGTTTTGTCGTCCGTTTACTGCTACCAGCTACCCAGTGAGAAATTTATCATTTCTATCATTCCCATTGTTCTCTCAATTCCAATGGCTGACTGCTACAAAAAATGTTGCCCTTCAAGGCTGATTCTTCTGATCCTATGCTTTTTTGTTGGCTCTGTCGTAACACCATTCATTTAAAATGTGCTAAAACCAGTGTCCGTGCAAGCGATTATTTTACAAATAATCATGGTTTGAAATTAATATGCGAGTTGTGTCGACCTGCTGAAGCCGAGTTGCGTTCGTTCTTACAGAAAGCAAAGGCTTTAATAACCTCCACGTTGGCTTTAAATGGGGTTTTTAATAGGTTAAATATATCATTCTCGATGCTCGCAGCAAATTTCACATCTTTTAATGTCGGAAAATGCGCCCCCTGTCAAACTTTCCAGTGTCGTGCCCTCAGTATAGTTGACTTCATTTGACAGCAGCATTTCCACTGCTGTGGCTGCCCTGCCTAAACCTCTCATCGGTATTCCAAAGCCGAAGATGGTCTTTATTTCTAGACTAGCCGTAGATTCTACATCACAAGATGTTTCCGCCTATGTACAGGCCAAAACAAATTTACATAGTTCGAAGATTAAGGTAGAAAAGTTTAGATTAAATGCAACGCGCAATATAGCTTCTTTCAAGATAGGTGGTCCGGACGACTGTTTTGATAGAATCTGCCAAAAGAGTTTCTGGCCTGAGCACCTAGTCTTGAAGGAGTTTAAAGCTAAAACTAGACATCGGTTACCGATTAGAATCCCTGCTGCCGCACAATCCGTACTTTCTAAGATAGCTCCAAAAAGCGAACTTCATCTTTTTTTCTTGCCTACCAAAATGTTAGAAGCCTTAAGTCTAAACTTGCTTACCTTTACGCTGATAGCTTATCTTTGGATATTCATATTTTAATTTTTTACAGAAACTTGTTTAAAGCGCGATATCTTAGACTCTGCAATGTTTCCTAATAATTATATAATAATTGATCGTCCCTCACGCCAGGGTGGTGGCGTATTGATTGCTGTCGATTCCGGCCTTCTGTCGGAACCAACTATGCTCAATTTTCCTAACGTAATTGAATTTATATGTACTAAAGTGTCTCTTTAATGTTTTTCTGTTTTTATCACTGCCTCTTACATTCCTCCACGTTCTGATATTTCTGTTTACTTAATAATCGCGTCAATGCTTTCTGATATTGTTGTTGGTTTTTGGTGATCTGTGATGTCTCGTGGTCCTCTGTGATCGACTCAGCCGGTTTGATCCCTTCAAAGCAATACGAATTTGTTGACGGCCTATTTGAATTGTCCTTATCTCAAGTTAACTTTGTAACAAACTCATTGAATCGCCAACTTGATTTGATATTTGCTTGTGACCCTTCCATTTCAATGGTCTCTAAAATCAGTCCGCTTTTGCTTCCTGAAGACCCGTTTCTCCCATCATTACACGTTACTGTGGAAACTATTTTATTATTTATTATTAACTATTTAACTACTATTTCTCCTGAACCTGCATCATTCAACTTGTCATCTAGAATATATTAATTTAGATAGGCTGATTTCGCTAGCCCTAATAATGTCATCCTTCAATCAGACTGGTCATAGTTGTACAATTGTACGGCTATGAACAGTGCGGTTGGCTTCTTTTTCAAAATTCTTTATTCCATTTTTAAAGATTTGGTTCCGTTAAGTAGTCCTGGTTTGCTTAATAAGCCTCTTTGGTTTACTTAACAGTTGTCTAATTTAAAAAATATCATGTCTAGACTCTTTAAGAAGTTCAAGGTCTCGGGAAGGTCATCTGAATTTTCGCGCTATATTGCTGCTCGTTCAAGGTTCACTGTCATTAATTCCGAGTGCTACAAAGCATATTTGTATCGCTGTAGGTTCAATTTTCTCAGGACCCAAACCAATTTTATAATTTTGTTAATTCTAAACGTAAAACATCTGTCCACCTTCTTCATTGTTTTATATAAATACTAAAGCTAATACAGATCAAGGCATTGCCAACTTGTTTGCAGAGTTCTTTCAAACAACTTATTCCTCTTTTAAGTATCGGTCTGATCAGATATACCCTTCTAGCTTACACAGGTCTAATAACATCCCCCCTCCCCTAGTCACTAAAAGCTTACTCCTTAATGAACTTAAGTCTATTAAGCCTTACTTTTTCCCAGGCCCTGATGGCGTTCCGGGGTGTATTCTCAGATTGTGCGCGGATGCGCTTTGTAGGGCGATTTGAAAGATTTTTGCTTATTCTTTGAATTTTCCGTCTTTTTCTTCTATCTGGAAGGAGTTGTTTATTATTCCTTTCCATAAAAAAGCCAACAACACTGATACCCACAACAACAGAGCCATATCAAAACTGTGTGCTATGCTTAAGCTTTTTGAAAAAATTACAACATTCTTGTGGGTCTATAATTTCATCTTCTCAGCATAGGCTTATGAATTTACTAATTTTTTTAGAATTTTCTTCATTTGAAATAGGATTTAAGAATAAATTGTGCGGATGCGCTTTGTAGGCCGATTTGAAAGATTTTTGATCAATCTTTGAATTTTCCGTCTTTTTCTTCTATCTGGAAGGTGTTGTTTATTATTCCTTTCCATAAAAAGGCTAATAACAGTGATACCCACAACAACAGAGCCATATCAAAACTGTGTGCTATGCTTAAGCTTTTTGAAAAATTACAACTTTCTCGTGGGTCTATAATTTCATCTTCTCATAATTTTTTACAGAAACTTGTTTAAAGCGCGATATCTTAGACTCTGCAATGTTTCCTAATAATTATATAATAATTGATCGTCCCTCACGCCAGGGTGGTGGCGTATTGATTGCTGTCGATTCCGGCCTTCTGTCGGAACCAACTATGCTCAATTTTCCTAACGTAATTGAATTTATATGTACTAAAGTGTCTCTTTAATGTTTTTCTGTTTTTATCACTGCCTCTTACATTCCTCCACGTTCTGATATTTCTGTTTACTTAATAATCGCGTCAATGCTTTCTGATATTGTTGTTGGTTTTTGGTGATCTGTGATGTCTCGTGGTCCTCTGTGATCGACTCAGCCGGTTTGATCCCTTCAAAGCAATACGAATTTGTTGACGGCCTATTTGAATTGTCCTTATCTCAAGTTAACTTTGTAACAAACTCATTGAATCGCCAACTTGATTTGATATTTGCTTGTGACCCTTCCATTTCAATGGTCTCTAAAATCAGTCCGCTTTTGCTTCCTGAAGACCCGTTTCTCCCATCATTACACGTTACTGTGGAAACTATTTTATTATTTATTATTAACTATTTAACTACTATTTCTCCTGAACCTGCATCATTCAACTTGTCATCTAGAATATATTAATTTAGATAGGCTGATTTCGCTAGCCCTAATAATGTCATCCTTCAATCAGACTGGTCATAGTTGTACAATTGTACGGCTATGAACAGTGCGGTTGGCTTCTTTTTCAAAATTCTTTATTCCATTTTTAAAGATTTGGTTCCGTTAAGTAGTCCTGGTTTGCTTAATAAGCCTCTTTGGTTTACTTAACAGTTGTCTAATTTAAAAAATATCATATCTAGACTCTTTAAGAAGTTCAAGGTCTCGGGAAGGTCATCTGAATTTTCGCGCTATATTGCTGCTCGTTCAAGGTTCACTGTCATTAATTCCGAGTGCTACAAAGCATATTTGTATCGCTGTAGGTTCAATTTTCTCAGGACCCAAACCAATTTTATAATTTTGTTAATTCTAAACGTAAAACATCTGTCCACCTTCTTCATTGTTTTATATAAATACTAAAGCTAATACAGATCAAGGCATTGCCAACTTGTTTGCAGAGTTCTTTCAAACAACTTATTCCTCTTTTAAGTATCGGTCTGATCAGATATACCCTTCTAGCTTACACAGGTCTAATAACATCCCCCCTCCCCTAGTCACTAAAAGCTTACTCCTTAATGAACTTAAGTCTATTAAGCCTTACTTTTTCCCAGGCCCTGATGGCGTTCCGGGGTGTATTCTCAGATTGTGCGCGGATGCGCTTTGTAGGGCGATTTGAAAGATTTTTGCTTATTCTTTGAATTTTCCGTCTTTTTCTTCTATCTGGAAGGAGTTGTTTATTATTCCTTTCCATAAAAAAGCCAACAACACTGATACCCACAACAACAGAGCCATATCAAAACTGTGTGCTATGCTTAAGCTTTTTGAAAAAATTACAACATTCTTGTGGGTCTATAATTTCATCTTCTCAGCATAGGCTTATGAATTTACTAATTTTTTTAGAATTTTCTTCATTTGAAATAGGATTTAAGAATAAATTGTGCGGATGCGCTTTGTAGGCCGATTTGAAAGATTTTTGATCAATCTTTGAATTTTCCGTCTTTTTCTTCTATCTGGAAGGTGTTGTTTATTATTCCTTTCCATAAAAAGGCTAATAACAGTGATACCCACAACAACAGAGCCATATCAAAACTGTGTGCTATGCTTAAGCTTTTTGAAAAATTACAACTTTCTCGTGGGTCTATAATTTCATCTTCTCATAATTTTTTACAGAAACTTGTTTAAAGCGCGATATCTTAGACTCTGCAATGTTTCCTAATAATTATATAATAATTGATCGTCCCTCACGCCAGGGTGGTGGCGTATTGATTGCTGTCGATTCCGGCCTTCTGTCGGAACCAACTATGCTCAATTTTCCTAACGTAATTGAATTTATATGTACTAAAGTGTCTCTTTAATGTTTTTCTGTTTTTATCACTGCCTCTTACATTCCTCCACGTTCTGATATTTCTGTTTACTTAATAATCGCGTCAATGCTTTCTGATATTGTTGTTGGTTTTTGGTGATCTGTGATGTCTCGTGGTCCTCTGTGATCGACTCAGCCGGTTTGATCCCTTCAAAGCAATACGAATTTGTTGACGGCCTATTTGAATTGTCCTTATCTCAAGTTAACTTTGTAACAAACTCATTGAATCGCCAACTTGATTTGATATTTGCTTGTGACCCTTCCATTTCAATGGTCTCTAAAATCAGTCCGCTTTTGCTTCCTGAAGACCCGTTTCTCCCATCATTACACGTTACTGTGGAAACTATTTTATTATTTATTATTAACTATTTAACTACTATTTCTCCTGAACCTGCATCATTCAACTTGTCATCTAGAATATATTAATTTAGATAGGCTGATTTCGCTAGCCCTAATAATGTCATCCTTCAATCAGACTGGTCATAGTTGTACAATTGTACGGCTATGAACAGTGCGGTTGGCTTCTTTTTCAAAATTCTTTATTCCATTTTTAAAGATTTGGTTCCGTTAAGTAGTCCTGGTTTGCTTAATAAGCCTCTTTGGTTTACTTAACAGTTGTCTAATTTAAAAAATATCATATCTAGACTCTTTAAGAAGTTCAAGGTCTCGGGAAGGTCATCTGAATTTTCGCGCTATATTGCTGCTCGTTCAAGGTTCACTGTCATTAATTCCGAGTGCTACAAAGCATATTTGTATCGCTGTAGGTTCAATTTTCTCAGGACCCAAACCAATTTTATAATTTTGTTAATTCTAAACGTAAAACATCTGTCCACCTTCTTCATTGTTTTATATAAATACTAAAGCTAATACAGATCAAGGCATTGCCAACTTGTTTGCAGAGTTCTTTCAAACAACTTATTCCTCTTTTAAGTATCGGTCTGATCAGATATACCCTTCTAGCTTACACAGGTCTAATAACATCCCCCCTCCCCTAGTCACTAAAAGCTTACTCCTTAATGAACTTAAGTCTATTAAGCCTTACTTTTTCCCAGGCCCTGATGGCGTTCCGGGGTGTATTCTCAGATTGTGCGCGGATGCGCTTTGTAGGGCGATTTGAAAGATTTTTGCTTATTCTTTGAATTTTCCGTCTTTTTCTTCTATCTGGAAGGAGTTGTTTATTATTCCTTTCCATAAAAAGGCTAATAACAGTGATACCCACAACAACAGAGCCATATCAAAACTGTGTGCTATGCTTAAGCTTTTTGAAAAATTACAACTTTCTCGTGGGTCTAGAATTTCATCTTCTCAGCATAGGTTTATGAATTTACTAATTTATTCCTCTCTTAAGTATCGGTCTGATCAGATATACCCTTATAGCTTACACAGGTCTACCTGGTCACTAAAACCTTATTGCTTAATGAACTTAATGAATGAAGCCTAACTTTTTTTTTGGTCCTGATGGTGTTCCGGGGTGTATTCTCAGATTCTGTGCTGATTCGCTTTGTAAGCCGATTCTGAAGCTTTTTGATATATCTTTAAATTTTTAGTCTTTCTCTTCTCTCCATTAAAAGGCGAATAAGTCGGATGCCCAAAACTACAGAGGTATATCAAAACTGTCTGATATTCCTAAGCTTTTTGAAAAAATATTAACTTCAAAGTTACAACACTCTTGTGGTTCTATAATTTCATCAGCTCAGCATGGGTTTATGAAGCGTAGGTCTACCATCACTTATTTACTAGAATTTTCCTCTTTTGTAATACAAGGACTTAAGAATAAGATACAAGCTGACGTCATTAACACTGACTTCAGCAAAGCATTTGACTCGGTAAATCACTGTTTGCTTATTCAGAAGTTAGATCTTCTAGGCTTCCCATCCCATCTTCTGGATTGGTGAGTGGATCTCCGACTACCTTAATCTCAGAACTCAGAAAGTTCTTTTTAATTACTCTTACTCTAAGCCCCTTATGGTTACACCAGGGGTCCCGCAGGGTAGCCACCTCGGTCCCCTGCTCTTCATTCTATTTATGAACGAACTGCCTCAGGTTCTATTCCACTCCCATGTTCTTATATTCACCGACGACGTTAAACTTTGCTTGTCCTTCAACGACTCTTTTGCCCAATTCAGACTGCAAGGTGACCTTGATTCTTTCCAATCGTCGTGTCGGGTCAACTTATTAAATCTCAACTGTTCTAAATGCAAAGCTATGTCGTTTTATCGTAGCATACCGCTTCAGACATCGTACCTTCTTAACGATGTGCCCCTTGATCGTACCGACTCAGTTGTTGACTTGGGTGCTCTTTTAGACCCTAAATTAAAATTCGACTTACAGATTTCAGTTACCGTCAATAGGGCTGTGGGTGTTCTGGGTTTTATCAAGCGATGGTCGAAGGAATTTGATTATCCTTATACAGCCAAACTACTGTATACTTTTCTTGTCCGACCTATTTTAGAGTACTCATCGTTTGTCTGGTGTCCGCAATAAAGGATCACCAGGACCGCATTGAGTCTGTTCAAAATAAATTGTTACTGTTTGCTCTCCGTGGGTTGAATTGGGACACCAATAACCTCCTCCCTTCATATTCAAGTAGGCTCCTGCTAATAAACCTTCCATCTCTTGAAAATCGTAGAATCATGCTTAATGTTATCTTTATACATAAGCTGATTAATGGTGACATTGACTCGCCGTCTCTAATTAGCCAAATCAGTTTTTGTGTTCCTCGGAGAACTACAAGAAATTATGTTCCTACACTGTAATTTATGTTCAGCACTGTAATTTAAACTGTGTCGTGCATGAACCGTTTCGTGTCCTAACTATATTAATCTATTCAACTTTTTCTCCCTAAGCTCAAACAAAACATCTATACTAACGCATCTAGCTAGTAGATAATGTAAATTGTTTATGGTTTGTTGTTTTTTACATTTATTGAAAGTGAGCGCGCGAGTCCGCGTTTTTTTCCGTCTTCGCGGTTTGTGTAGCTCGTTATGCAGCTGCGCCCCTCGGCCGGTTGGGCGGAAGGTGGGAGCTTCTAGCGGAGGTGGTGCCGTCTCAAATGGATACAAACGTAAATTTGTTTCATTTGGATGAAAAACTGAAAGGTTATGCTCCTAAATGTTCATTCCGGAACAATCGGTTATGTGGGAGATATATGATTTAGATGTCTTGATCTTTCGGAGCTCAACTCCCAAAACAAAAAAATACCTATAAACAAAACAATCCAAACTCGAAATATGATGATGCTAATTGACCCGCACGTTCTTTACCCAACCCGACCTATGAACTTCAAATGGCAATTGACTGAAGATCCCATTAAGAACGAATTGCTACTTCAAGTGCCCATGTCTCCATATATATTATATTATTATTCACAAATTACTCATTATTATGCTATTTCTTAGCCTCTAGTTTCAATACTGAAATGAAATGAAGTATGAATCAATTTTATATTACACAATGACAATCTTAGTTATAAAGAAAAATCAAGTGCGCTGATATTTTTGATTCAGCAGTGTGTCTTATCGTTGCTGATCATAATTTTGTTTAATTTAATGCTCTTTTATGTAACAAAACCAAAAGCTCAAAACTCATCATACCTATATATATTTGCTCAAACTCTAGTACCACAATAGGCGATCATTAAATAGCTAGAATTTTAATATAGTATATGTGTGTGTATATGTATAGAGTCAGAAGATTAAAATATAAAATATTTAAGTGTGTATAGGTTAGTGCATATTGTATTTAAAAAAAAATACTAAAAAATACTAAAAAAATACTTGTTTATATTGACAAAATAGTGAAAACTTGGCAGCCACCAACGCACAACAAACAGACATATAAGCTGTATTAATATGCCCATCTGTGGTATATTACGTCAATGTGGGTGACTTACATACAGACATCTCCAACGGTGAAAGGCCTTCTAGCAATGTTATGGTCCATATCTTTATCTGATTAAATGTTCATAATTATTTAAGTCCCTTTCAACACTTCATTCACTTTTTATTTAACTTTTATAACTTTAATATATATTTGGTGGTTATTGAGATTTCTGGTTAGATCATTGTTGTGTGTAAGCTTTCATTTTTCAATGCACTTTATGGGACTGAGCTTTTGACTCGAGCTTTGGATTTTGTTATCTTTGCACAATGGGCTTGATCTAAATAAAATGCACATTTGACGAAGTTACTGTGTCTGACACATTATGGGACCTTCGGCATTAGGCGACCTGACTGAGAAATTACACTTTAAGCGGCTTTAGATTTGCGTTGTGATACTCACTACACCGAACTGAGCACTTCAAATGAGGTTAGCCACATGGCTAACGCTGGAGTCTGCTGAGCTCTAACGAGACTGCAAGAAAGAAAACCCATCCAATTAGGAGGAGGCAGGCGGGGAATTCTCGTGCTGCAATTTAGATTCTCCTTCGGGGTTCGTGCAATCTGCTCCCAGAGCCGGACACTGGCAATGGCACCAATGGTCACAAATTTGCTACCCAAACCCGAGGTTCGCTGTCTTGGTACAGAGCGAATACTCCGATGCGTGGTGAGAGACGTGTCTGCGATCTGGATGTGGGTGGTACGGCACACTAGAATCGAGAACACGAATCTTAACCAAAAATATGTATGGAACCGAACGATATTGTATTCTGCGCATACCTTTTACTGTGCTTTTTGCAATGCCCAAATCCAAATTAGTTGATGTATTGGCTAGATGACAGATGCCAACAGATTACGATTTT